>OW052221.1:307325643-307496153 GCA_932526605.1 Nephrotoma flavescens | reverse complement strand
GGTCATAGTTGTGTTTATTAACATCACCGATCGTAATCGATGACGAAAATTCGCTTTGCATCCTGCCAGGGTTGGATTCGAACCCAGTACCTCCCGGTCCAAGTGCGTAAAGTGTTTTTAGGTATGTGTATATTCAAAAAAATCAAAAATCGGCTCCTAGTTAGTCGCAAGCACTTTAAAATTCAATATTATTTACGTAAATACGAGTATAGTTGAACAGTGTTTTGCCATTAAAAACAGGGTTTAATCAACACATGAAGTTCATTTTGTTCCATTGTTTTGAAAATAACAAAAATAACTTTAAGAAAACAACTGTAACTTGTAAACTAATGACCGAATTGTCATAAAATTTTAACTCATCTCGTTTGAAGGTTGGTATTTTCTAAAAATCATATAAGTATATTTTGCAAAATTCAAATTAAACAAGTCATTGAACGGAATATTTTCCTTCCGTTTTTTCAGAAGTCTTCAAACCGTAGATATGTGGTTTTGGACATAATTCCTTTTTGTCGGTCTTATCAAGATGTCATAACTTGGTCTACAGATCGAAGTTAATAACCAGTTAGATCGTAATAAAGCCTATACATTTTAGTCTAATACTTCTTGGCTGCTCACCATTAAGTTGGAAGTTATAATTTAATCTGTATTTTCCTCTTTGATTTCACCCTCGTATCAGTCCTACAACGGATTATCATCCCAAACAAACAGACCCTGGATTTATCACAAATTTTATTAACCCATCCGCCGTTCCACATTGTGATTTTTTGAAACAGCTTTATCTTCGTCTCTTTCCCCTTTACCTATGAAACCGGTTTTAATTGCGACGCATTTTTCAACCAAAATTTTTTCGGGGAAGCAGCACTAGCACAAATAAAAATGAAATAAAGAAATTCGAGACCATTTTTGGCATGTAGATTTTAGGTAAAATTTTATTTTCGAGAGAGCAGAATAAAACAATACAAAAATTTTTTGAGTCTAAATATAGAAGCACAGTGTTTAACGAGCATTAAATTTTCACGTTTGTTACCTCAATTTAACGCAAATTAAATATGTAGTTTCTTTCAACAGTTCTTAAGAATAACTGATCTCAAAATGTTTACTAAAAAATTTGATGTTTTTTAATAAGATTTTATATTATTTAATTTTTATTTACAATATTTTACAAAAATATTTTACGAAAACAAACCTAATATTCACAAAATTTATCTATTCAATTTTAACCCATTCGCTGCCAAGGACGAGTATACTCGTCTTTAAAAAAATTAAAAAACTTGAAAAAATTCTAAATTAAATTTATTACAAAAATTATACTTCAATTATTATAATATATGTGCTTTTACTACGAAATAACAGGACTTTGGTAAACAATACCAAACAATATAAATGGCAATCTCCCATTCCACACATGGTTTTTTGGATTTTGGTATTTTTTTCAAGGCAAACTAGTTTTATTTTGTTTTGTTCCGCTCTCTCTTAAATAAAATTTAAACTATTGGGGGTACAAATTGAAAATGCGGGATTTTTTTCTATTTTTGAACGTTTATTCTGAAAAAATGTTAACAAATGAATTATTCAAAATATTGTCCATCGCTAGCCACAACTTTTTCCCATCTTTCTGGCAATTTACGGATACCGTCGCGAAAAAATTCGGCCGGCTTGGCTGCTATCCAGTCATCGACCCATTTTTGGGCTTCTTCGTAAGAATGGAAGCGCTGGTCAGCTAGGTCATGTGTCATCGATCGGAAAAGGTGGTAATCGGAAGGAGCAATATCTGGGCTATACGGCGGGTGGGGTAAGACTTCCCATTTCAGCGTTTGTAGGTATGTTTTGACCGGCGCTGCAACATGTGGCCGAGCGTTGTCATGTTGCAAAATTACTTTGTCGTGTCTTTGCTCGTATTGTGGCCGTTTTTCTTTGAGTGCGCGGCTCAAACGCATCAATTGAGTTCGGTATAGTGCTCCTGTGATGGTTTCGTTCGATTTCAATAGCTCATAATACACCACACCCAGCTGGTCCCACCAAATACAGAGCATGAGCTTGGCGCCGTGAATATTTGGTTTGGCCGTCGATGATGATGCATGGCCGGGGTAACCATATGATTTTTTGCGCTTCGGGTTATCGTAATGGATCCACTTTTCATCACCAGTGACAATGCGATGCAAAAAACCCTTCCGTTTTTGCCGTTCGAGCAGCAGTTCGCATGCAAAAAAACGGCGCTCGACGTCTCTCGGCTTCAGCTCATACGGCACCCAATGTCCTTGCTTTTGGATCATTCCGAGGGCTTTTATACGATGGGAAATGGCTTGTTGTGTCACTCCCAATGAATCTGCGAGCTCTTGTTGAGTTTGACACGAGTCTTCATTGAGTATTGCCTCCAATTCAGCATTCTCAAACTTTTTCACTTGGCCCGGCCGCTCTTTGTCCTCAACGTCAAAATCACAACTTCTAAACCGCACAAACCATCTCTCGCACGTTGAAACCGATGGAACATGACTCGGATAAGCCTCGGAGACCAATCGATGTGCTTCAGCAGCACTTTTCTTCAAATTAAAGAAGTAAATTAAAACTTCCCGCAAATGCTGTTTTGTTGGCACGAAACTCGACATATTGAGAGCTCAAAAAAACTATGAATTTGACACTGCGACAAATTGACACATACTGAAAATTAAAGCTATAAGACGTAGGTTTGACATGAACTTAGTCACAGTACTGCCTGATGCGTATAGCGTTAGTAACGCCATCTGTTATCAATCCCGCATTTTCAATTTGTACCCCCAATAAAATGAGTCAAAAATGTCCTCGAAATATTTTTTATTTAATTTATGTTTGAGTTGTGTGATTGTACAGAAAATTTGTTTAAGTCGCAATTAAAACTTGTATCATAGGTAAACGGGGAAAGAAACGTGAAAAAATCCGGTATTTTTTTACGTGTGCCATCAGCCAATGGGAATAACTTAATATAATTTAGGCTTGGCAGGGAATGTAATCCCGAAATCCTACCCTAGATATTCTGTTTAAATTAAATATATAAATTGCACATAAAAAAGATGTCTGCTAGGTGTAAATAAATAATATTGGCGTTAAATAAATAATATTATCTAGATGGTAAATAAATAATATTATCTGGGCGTTATGCAGCGTTTGAGAGTTAAAATTCGTCGGAAAACCCCAGGTTTGTGGAAAGAAAACTCATGGAATTTGCAATACGGCGACGCCCCATCTCACAAGTCTACTATTGTGAACGAATTTCTGGCCAGAAACTCAACAAATATCATCGAACAACCACCGTATTCACCTGGGGTGGCATCTTGTAGAATCACTTCGATTCGAATCGATTTTGAGAGTTGAATCGAAAAAAATGACAGTCGCCGTTTTATCATTTCTGACTACTATCGTTTTTTTTAATCTTAATATTTTTTAATTTATTTTTGTTAATTGGTAACAATGTTGAACTTGAAAACAACGTAAAAATGCAACTAAATATATTCAATTAAATAGTAATGTACTAGAACATTATTGAATATTATTACAAATCGTAACTAATTTCTAACTAACTAACTTTTGATTCGAATATCAGGGGCGGTATGTTGTACCATCACTTCGAATCGAAATTCGAAAAAAATCGAATGGCGGTATGTTGTAACATTTTCGAATCGCGACAAATGATAAAGTTTCATCATTTAAAAGCAAAGTAATAATAAATGCAGCTGACATTTCATTCTAGAAAAAGTATTGCAAGATTAAAGAACGATAAAAGTCGAAAATGATACAATTCACTTTTTCGTTTCGATTTTTTTCGAATTTTGACTTTTTTCGATTCGAGGTGATGGTACAACATACCGCCCCAGTACTTAACAGAAACATCAAAAAATTGAAATGTGGTCTCATGGAAGTAAGATGACCGACCAAATTGCACAGTGGGCTTTCATTTATTTGATTGGCCAAAGCTTTGGCGTTTGGATCGAGAGTTTAATCGAACCCAGTATCGAATCCGGATAGGGGCAGGATGCAAAGGGATTTTTCATCAACATATTACGATATGTGATGAAATGGAACACATGTATGACCCCATGTCGAAGTGTAAAACTCATGGGTCGACCCAGTATAAGCTGGCATGGAGCTATGCAATGTGCAGTTGGTGATAAAATCGGACCTATAACCGTACTTTCTCGAATTGGCTGGCACTGGCGTAAAAGTAAGAACGGAAAAAGTAAACCGTGAAAGAGTTGGGAGAGCGCCCCAGAACAGATGGCGGAGATAGTAAAACAAAAAGTGAGATGGAAAAACTAAAGTTTTTTACGCACAAGCGAAGGAAATTACCTGATATATTTGTGGACGAGACATATGAACAAGGAGTGTGGGCATATTAACAACACTTATTCAAAGCAAAGAAGGCATTAATGGATTGAACATCAGTTAATAGCCAAATAAAACGTAGCAAAGTTTCATTCAGAAAATACGAAACAACCAACCAACCGTTTGCATCATATGGAACATCATCATAGAGCATGGATGTTATTTCATTTAGAGCCTTGCTTATCTAACTGTTGCTTAGCTCCAAAGCATTTCTCTTGGAGTACTTACTGTTATATCTTCGGCAGTACCCTTCGAAATAACTGGTATGGTCATAACCACTTGCGAGTATAGTTTTGGTTCTCCCGTTTTTGAGGTTTTAGTTCCTCTTTGGTGAAAGTTTGATAAATTTTTTCCTGATTCCTGGATTTTGTTTTTCTTATTCTTTGTAGCTCCTTAGCTATTTCACATTTGCAGTAGTTTGCGGGATGTGGCTTCTTAACACATTTTGCAGCAATACACGTTCTGCATATGATTAAAACTTTGACATTTTTTTGACGTATTTTGGGTATTAACCGCTATTTTTTTCAATTTCTCTATTTTAACTCTCGTGTTGAGTATTGCCTTGATATTATACACATCCTCCCCTTTTTTTGTTATTAAAAGTGAGCATAAATAGTGGAAGCTCTCTTTTGTTAATTTGAACTCGTTGCTCAGGGGCCTAACTATTGAATTCGACGTTCATTTTCAAAGACTATCATTTTCCTATAGTAGACAAAAGAAGAAAAAAAAATGTATGCAATTTTTACTATTCTTTTCTCTTTTGTTTCTACGCTTGCTATAGCAAAACGATAGCCGTCGAATTCAATAGTTAGGCCCCAGTTTCGATTTTTTCTTTCTTAATTTACAAGCATTTTCTATTTGATAATACTTTTACTTGAGATCGGAATTAAGTTTTGTAGCCTCTATGTTTGAGAGTCTGCAACATTAATTTTCCAGGCGCCATTGTTTAGAGATACCCCGAAAACATTTAGTGGTGGAGGTGATTTCTCTTTTGGTTTAACTGGGCATATTTGGTTCTTGTTCTACAGCTAGGTAGTTGTTTCTTCAGCAATAATTTTATATGCGGTTCGAGATGTATACTAACTAAAAAAACAAGAAACAAAATTGTAGGGTAATTTTGGCAAAAAAATAAACGCAAAAAAAATATTTTATTTAAATTTTATTTTGTGTTTTCTAACTGTTTCGCTCAAGCAAAATCTACTTAAATATAAAGTAGATTTTGGCTCGAATATCCAATATAAAATGAAAATAATTTTACACATGCATATACACGTGCCGCACTTGTGTTTTACGCGGAGGCAAGTGTTGCTCGAGTTGTGTGAAATGTGTGGAAAGGCTAAATTCTCAAATAAATAAACATAAACATATCTTTCAAACATTAAAAATATTTATTTATTTAATTATCCTTGCGAAAATTTGACTGCATAAACCAAAGACAAAACAATTCAAAATTCAACTGCAACCACCAAAATCGTCTTGAGTAAATATTATCCCTGACTGTTTTTTTATAAAATGTAAAAAAGTTTTTGTTTTTAAATTTTATTTAATAAGAATGAGAATTCTGTGGCCAAGTTGTAGTAATGTACAGAAGGCCTGTGTCAACAATTCTAGTAACATTTAACATCGAACTCGTGACTAACAGCGCTAAACAACACGCTTTAACAAGTTATACCTCAAACAGAATAGCGGCGCACATCGCCGATCTTCGGCGCTCAAAGTTCTAATCTTTTTTGTCAAACAGATAGACGCCGTTTTTTGACATTTCTGTCATTTGTAGACAGACTTAAAATACTAATAATATATTAAATCTTTTTGTTTGCGGATAAATAAACATACCAGCAAAATAGAAGAAATGGATAATAGTGATAACACTATAATGCTAATGAAAATGGCAATGATGTTATTCACAATGGGTAATTTATAGAAAGATTAAAGCCTTTATTCCACAATGAAACATATTTTTTCAGTAAAAAATACTGAGAAACCGAAAAGAGGAGAGTATACATATTAAAATTACATTAGAGTGACAAAGACAACAAATGTTGTTGCCATAAAAAGTATTGTGTTTCATACTTTTTATGGCAACATTTTCCCCAGTAAATTTTACTGAGATTTTTTTTTGTTTCGTTTTGGCACGTGGCGAAATTATATTTTTATCTCGCTATTTTTTTACTGAAAAAATATGTTTTATTGTGGAATAATAAAGGCTTAATTTCTCATTAAATGTATCGTGAAAATTGTAAAACTCAATTGAGTATTTAAAACAAACCACTTCTTTATTAGAACAAAATTTAGTTATGAGTTATCTATCACCTCATCAATTTCATAAAAAAAATAAGTTTTGTTTGTTTTTAACTAAATGTCACGCAACGTCCAAAAAATATAATACCTCAAACAGAATAGCGGCGCACATCGCCGATCTTCGGCGCTCAAAGTTCAAATCTTTTTTGTCAAGCAGATAGACGCCGTTTTTTGACATTTCTGTCATTTGTAGACAGACTGAAAATACTAATAATATATTAGATGTTAATAAACATACCAGCAAAATAGAAGAAATGGATAGTGATAACACAATAAAGGCGGTGATACATGTACAGATTTTGCCTTTAAGGCAAGAAAAATTGCCTTATACAAAATTGAGAAATGTTCAATTTAAAATTTTTGCCTATAAGGCGAATCAAGATGGCCGAATTTTAACCAATCAGCGCGCATAATTTTTATGCCTTAAAGGCAAAATCTGTGTATGTATCACCGCCTTAATGCTAATGGAAATGGCAATGATGTTATTCACAATGGGTAATTTATTGAAAGATTAATTTCTCATTAAATGTATCCTGAAAATTGTAAAAGTCAATTGTTGATAAAACAAACAACTTCATTATTAGAACAAAATTTAGTTATGTATTATCACCTCGTCCATTTCATAAAAAAATAAGTTTTTTTGTTTTTAACTAAATGTCACTCATCGTCCAAAAAAATATAAATTTTTATATTATGGCGTCGATTGTCGACGCTCTATCTGTTCGCTCTTATGGAAATGCATGTATTTTAAATTTAGCGCCGATGTTTTCGACGTCATTCTGTTTGAGGCATAAATTTTTATATTTTGACGTCGAATGTGGCCGCCCCGGTGGCAAAGTGGTCAGCATGCTTGCTCCAGCAACCGGAGGTCCCGGGTTCGATTCCCGGTGGTGACAAAGAAAAATTTTCACGGCTGGTTTAGGATCAATGAATTAATCACTCATTATCCGAAATGAAAATATGATTATGAAACCTCATTTGAGGCGGCCAAATCCCTTGATGGGATATAGTGCCAGAGAGAGAGAGAGTCGAATGTCGACGCTCAATCTGTTCGCACTTATGGAAATACATACATGTATTTTATGTTTAGCGCCGATGTTTTCGACGTCAATCTGTTTGAGGCATTAAAGTATGTACTCTGTGTCAGTCACCGGTGACCACTGGCACTGACAAAGCGGTCAATGTGTTAAAATATATTAATGAAAGTTTATCCGAAATATTAATAACCTAAACATCGCATTGTCTTTACACCTTAACAACTCCCTGTAAAAATTTATGGTTGGTTGACTAAGGGGTATATCCTCTAGCCGATCGCAAGTTAATTATTTGCAATCAGAAATGTGGTTACTAGATTTATTTTGCCATGCCAATTGACACATTTTTTTTAAAATTAAATTTGTTTTGCGATTATAAAGTAGAAATCCACGAAAAGACTGCTACGCATTTTCCGAGGTCGCAGTCTTTTTATGTATTTCTACTTTACAATCGCAAAAAAAAATAAATTTAAAAAAGATGTAAGGATTGGCATTGCAAAATAAATCTAGTAACCATATTTCTGGTCGCAAATAATTAACTTGCGACCGGATAGAGGATATACCCCTAAATCCGAAATTGACCACAGAAACTGACACAAATTTTCAATTTCTATACGAATTTGGTGTTGCCGAAAAACGATTTTTCATCGAATTTGAATTGGGATAATTTAATCGTCTAAAATTTTTTCTATACGAATTTTAGAGAAGAACAGCCAACCTTATAAAACCAACCAAATAAAAAAATAAAACTGCCATCTTGGATTCGTGCATTTTTAGTTTTTTTTTAGTACAAATATTGACAGAAGCAAGAATATTTATTGTTGACAAAAATTTATTGTCCAATTATAGATTTTTATAATTTGTAAATTAAAATAAAATTTATTGTTAAAAGAAAGTACTGCAACACACAGGGAAGAGAACCGCGGAGTTCTGTAAATGTTCTTTAATTATTATAAATTCGGTAAATTATGCCAAAAAACTATAAAAGATTTTTAATAAAAGATATCCGATCGCCATCATCCTCGGAAGATTCCATTGAATGTAATGAGATTTTTTTTGTTGGTTCGTTTTCGTTTTTTTCTCGATTTTCTCGATTTTTGTTCCGCACTCACACGCCATAAAATCGATCGAAAATAGTGTAGTAGTTTATTATAAAATATACAATTTATTAAGATTTTTTGATTGCATACAACTATATATACCTATATTGCATTTAATATTCTAATAAATAAAGTTTGTAATACGATATTTGTGTCGTGTGTAGCTCAAGGACGGCCGTATCCATGCATAGAATGCCCAGCCGCGTTTACACGGAAGCCCTACTTGGATATCCATATGCGGATCCATACGGGCGAGAAACCATTTCAATGTCAAATCTGTTTGAAACGTTTTACCCAGAAGTCAACGTTGAATATCCATAAGCGTATCCATACAGGCAAGGAATTTGTTTGATTTTATTCGGTGTACATGGGGGGTGTACGTGTGTGCTTGTGTATACTTGGGGTGCTAATTTTTCCATCGGTCCCGATGTACTTTATGATTTTTATTGTATATTTTACAGGGGAACGTCCGTACGCATGTGATATTTGTAATAAAACGTTTGCGGTCAAAAGCTATGTCACCGCTCATAGGTAAGTTAGTAAATTTGAAATGTTGACCCCCCGCAGCTCGAAAATTTATTTTTTTGTTTGCATCTAATTTTCAGATGGTCTCATGTATCCGAGAAACCGTTGAGCTGTGATCGATGTTCGATGACGTTTACGAGTAAAGCCCAATTTGCGGTGCACATTAGAACGCATTCGGCCGGCCAGAATTATGAATGTAATGTATGTGGACGTACGTTCATTCGAGATAGTTATTTAATACGGCATCATAATCGGGTGCATCGGGAAAATCGTACAACGGCGAATAGTATAGCGACCATAAATAGTGTTGCACAAGGAGCGCATCATCATCTGATGGGGGCACCAAACGGAGGACATCCTAATTCTAGTAGTAGTGCAGGCAGTACTACAAACAATACAATTAGTGACGCGTACCCATCAAATCGAAATCACAATCAGGTTTGTGATCTCAGGTAAATTTTGTTTGGTTGCAGTTTTTGGGTGTGTCCTATAAAATACTTGATCCCTTCTTATTTTATGCAGCCGATTTGTATCCGGATTGCAAATGAATGCTTCATCAGCCGTATCGCAAATCTCCTCACCCGGTGGACTGATGAGTAGTAGTAGTGACCGAAGTAGTCGAATAAATGGAACGTCCACAACACAACCGCCGCCAGGACATTTGCCAGGTAGCAATGGTACGGTTGTTATTCAACAAAATGATAGAAATACTAATAACACTAATAGTAATAATCAAGTACTGAATCCTATCAACAATAATAATAATAATAGTAGTAGTAATAATAATAATAATAATGGCAATAATAGTAATAACAATAGTAATAACAGTAATCCAGATAATCGTAACAACCATGTTAATATAGATTTAAATGATCGATTAATGCAGGAACGTCTCGTTTTACAAAATCGTGCAATTCAAGAGCGGGCGCTCCATGAGATGGCATTGCAGGGGCGCGCAATACAGGAACGTGTACTAAACGAACGCAGTATATTACACCATCCGCAGTTAATAATACCAGGCCATGTGATTGCGCACGATCGTCTTTTAGATAAAAGTTTGTTGGCCAGTCCGGGACCTGTTTGATTGTCGAATTTGATTTATTTTTAATGATTTTAAAACTATTATGCATGATATAAAGTTCCTTTTATTGTTTTACATTTTTTTTTAGTTTTGCTATTTTTTGTGGAATTATTTTATCCGAATTGGAGGAGTTATATATGAGATGAAGATCAAATTTTTATTTTTATTTATGTAAATATAGCTGATAAATAAATTCTAGGCTAGATCACATACACAACATTTAGTCGTAATTTTAAGTAAAAAAAAAAAAAAACCATTACTTTGTATATATTAGAAGAAGAAAGGACAGTAATCGTAATATATATAGGTATATATATATATATATATACTCGTATATATATTTGGATTTGGTGCCGCTAGATTCGGGTCCAACCAGTCACCTCCTATTATAGTTTTTAAGAAATCAAACAGACACAAAATCTATATAACAAATTACATACCTATATTATATTTCTTACAATACAATAGATTTAAGGATGTGTTGTGTTAGAATAAAGACAAAATTTTTATTAAATTTATATTGTTTTCTAAATTCACGACAATCGGTTGGTTTTTAGTTCTCTATTTCAATTCGATAAACTCGATCGGAAAATTGATAATCATCCATCAAAAAATATTTTTAAACCGCAAGCATTCATACACAGACACACAAAACAAATAATAAAATAATTAATTATACAATTTAATTTATATATATACATATATTATATACAAATATGGATAAATAAAATACTAGTTTGACTAAAAATTTAATAAAAATATAGAAAAGTAAATTATGTATTTGTGTTTTTATTTTTCACAAAAAAGCACATTGTGTTGTTATTCGGTCACCTTAAAACAGCTGATATTCGTATTTCGCAAACATTGCCTTATCATTTCTCCTACTGCGGTTCCCATAGCAATCACGAGGAATGGTATCAACAGGTGGTCAAAATACCACGTTTTTCTTTTCGTAGAACATAGCGCCATCTATTCAATATAAATCAACTAAGATGCCCCGATGTTTCTGGAATTAGAACCAATTTTGAACATTGCCATCTATTGCAAAATACAAGATTGAAGTTTTAGTAGAAAAATATGCGAAACAATTCAGCAAACTAAATTAGAAATAAATCAAAATATTAACGGAACTATCACGTTTTAAATGATTATATTAATTAAAAATGTTATTTTAAAAGAAACTGCAGTAATTTCAGCGCACTTAATTCTCAAAATAAAATATTTACATTTGATATGTTCGTACCATCTATTGGTATTCAGCAAAAATAAGACGCTTTGTACTAAATTACCCAAGAAAACTTATATTAGTCTAGACACAAAATCTAGGGATTTCGTTTAACAAATTTTCAATAGATGTGTCAAATCAAGTATGAAGCGATTTGAATCATGCGTAAAAAAGCGTTGCTGGAAAATTTCCTTATCAATATTGACATTTTTTCTGCAAAAACGTAACTAATTTTCATCCATCTTGGAAAAGTGAAAAATTTTGCAGTTAACAAGAAAATGAAAATTTATATTTAATTCCTACGAGATACAATAAAACTTTAATATAATGCATAATTCGTATATAGTGCGAGTTGTAAAAGTGTGGTAAATTTAAAAATGTTAGGCCGTAAACAATCGTTAAAAGGTGAACCTGTACTGGCTGATTACGGTCCCGAGGAGAGTCTGAACGAGAGTGCTGATATTGAATGGGTTAATAAATTATGGGTTAGGAGATTAATGCGGTTGTGTGCATTAATCTCCTTAACATCGGTTTCGCTAAACACTCCGAAAACATTTGAACGGCAACCCTCACTGCCGTATTTTACATTTGTGGCCGATATTACAGTCACTCTATTATTTTCAGCTGAAATGATTGCCAAAATGCATATACGTGGTGTCCTTCAGGTAATTATAACATTTGGTGACTGATACAATTTTTGATTTACCTACTTGTAAATTATATACTTAACAGGGTGAAGTACCATACTTGAAGGACCATTGGTGCCAATTTGATGCTTCCATGGTATTTTTTCAATGGGCCTCCATAGTTTTACAAATTTTTGAAATGCTAAATATAGTGTCTCGTTTTTCACCATTATCGGTTGTACGAGCACCACGGCCACTGATAATGATACGATTTTTACGTGTCTTCTTAAAATTCTCGATGCCAAAAAGTCGAATAAACCAAATTTTTAAGTAAGTCACTTTGATACCAAATCATTTTGTGTACCGAATATAACGAATAATTACATTATATGTATTTACATATTTTTTAGACGATCGTCCCAACAAATTTACAACGTCACCCTGTTTTTTCTATTTTTTATGTCACTGTACGGTCTACTTGGGGTACAATTTTTTGGTGAGTTGAAAAACCATTGCGTGCTCAATACGACTGACGGATATACGATCACGATAAACTCTTTGGCAATTCCTGACACATTTTGTTCCATGGATCCTGATGCTGGATATCAGTGCCCACCTGGAATGAAATGCATGAAAATCGATTTTTTAAGTAGCTATGTGATGGGTTTCAACGGGTTTGAGGACATTGCTACAAGCATATTTACCGTTTATCAAGCTGCGTCACAAGAGGGATGGGTATTTATCATGTATCGAGCGATTGATTCGTTGCCAGCTTGGCGTGCAGTGTTCTATTTCAGCACGATGATATTTTTCCTAGCTTGGCTGGTTAAAAATGTTTTCATTGCTGTAATTACGGAGACGTTCAATGAAATTCGAGTACAATTTCAACAAATGTGGGGAGCTCGTGGTCACATTCAAAACAGTACTGCATCACAAACTCTTACTGGGGATGATTCTGGCTGGAAACTTGTTACGATCGACGATAATAAGCATGGTGGATTAGCTCCGGAAGCATGCCATGTTATTTTACGATCGCCATATTTTCGACTACTCGTAATGACCGTAATTTTAGCGAACGGAATTGTCACGTCTACAATGCATTTTAAACACGATGGCCGACCTCGTCACGTATTTTATGAAAAATATTATTATATTGAGATGGCCTTCACATTTTTCCTCGACTTAGAAACGTTATTTAAAATCTACTGTCTTGGATGGCGTGGCTACTATCGACATTCGATACACAAATTTGAACTACTACTTGCGGTCGGCACAACATTACACATCATTCCGGGGCTTTATTTATCCGGACTTACTTATTTCCAAGTACTTCGAATCGTGCGTCTAATAAAAGCATCACCAATGCTCGAAGGTTTCGTGTACAAAATTTTTGGCCCTGGCAAGAAATTAGGCTCTCTAATCATATTCACCATGTGCTTGCTAATCATCAGCTCGTCGATATCAATGCAACTATTTTGCTTTCTGTGCGATTTTACAAAATTTGAAAGCTTTCCCGAAGCCTTCATGAGTATGTTCCAGATTTTAACGCAAGAGGCTTGGGTTGAAGTAATGGATGAAACAATGCTACGAACGAGACGTGCTCTAACACCTCTAGTCGCAATGTACTTTATCCTGTACCATCTATTTGTCACGTTGATCGTGTTAAGTTTGTTCGTTGCAGTAATTTTAGATAATCTTGAACTCGATGAGGATATCAAAAAACTCAAGCAACTCAAGTTTCGTGAACAGAGTGCCGAAATCAAAGAAACGTTACCGTTTCGATTGCGAATTTTTGAAAAATTTCCGCACTCACCACAAATGACGATTTTGCATAAAATTCCGAATGATTTTACGTTACCGAAGGTGCGTGAATCATTTATGAAACAGTTTGTAACGGAATTGGAGACCGATGATCCGTCGTTAATGGTCGAATGTGGTAAACGACCGATTTCCGAATGTTGGGAATCCAATGTCGTATTTCGTAAACAGAAACCAGTTCAAATTATGAATAAAACACCAAAAGTTCGAACGGCTGGCTGCAGTCTACGCAAATTGGCAATTACCCACATCATAAACGATTCGAATAATCAACGGATGATGCTTGGTGATTCATCTATGATACCGGTGGCAGCCGGTGGTAAATCTGGTCTAAAGCCGCAGGGTACTGTAACGCATCCCAAATCGTGGCGAGTCGATCAAAAGAAATTTGGATCGCGTTCAATACGCCGAAGCGTACGCAGCGGTTCCATCAAATTGAAACAAACGTATGAGCATTTAATGGAAAATGGTGATATAGGAGCAGCTACTCGTGTTACATCTTCTCGTGCTCGGCCACACGATCTCGATATAAAGCTACTCCAGGCCAAGCGACAACAAGCCGAAATGCGACGAAATCAACGAGAGGAGGATTTACGCGAAAATCATCCATTTTTCGATACACCCCTATTTGCAGTGCCACGCGAAAGCCGATTCCGGAAAATTTGCCAAAAAATTGTACACGGCCGATATGATGCGCGACTCAAAGATCCATTAACAGGAAAGGAACGGAAAGTGCAATATAAAAGTTTGCAGTAAGTTTAATTATATGTAAGCTCTTCAAAATGTCAAAATTAATGATAGTTCTACTTCCAGCAACTTTCTCGGTCTCGTCACCTACCTGGATTGGGTGATGATATTTGTCACAACTCTATCATGCATTTCGATGATGTTTGAAACACCTGCCTACCGTGTAATGGAGCATCCAACACTTCAGGTTGCTGAATATGCGTTCGTTATCTTTATGAGTTTGGAATTGGCCCTTAAAATCCTTGCCGATGGATTATTTTTTACACCAAAGGCGTACATTAAAGATGTTGCATCCGCATTGGACGTGTTCATTTATGTCGTTTCGACTACGTTCTTATGCTGGATGCCAAAACAAGTGCCGAGTAATTCTGCCGCGCAGCTCCTCATGATATTACGATGTGTTCGTCCACTGAGAATTTTTACTCTAGTGCCCCACATGCGGAAGGTGGTGTACGAATTATGTCGAGGCTTCAAAGAAATCCTGTTGGTATCAACACTTTTAATACTTTTAATGTTTGTATTCGCGAGTTATGGTGTTCAATTATATGGGGGCCGATTAGCCCGATGTAACGATCCAACTATAGCGAGACGTGAAGATTGCGTTGGGGTTTTTATGCGACGCGTTTTTGTGACGAAAATGAAATTAAAGCCAGGCGATGATGAATCATATCCTTCGATGATGGTGCCTCGCGTGTGGGCTAATCCGCGTCGATTTAATTTCGACAATATTGGTGATGCTATGCTAGCACTGTTTGAAGTGTTATCGTTTAAAGGATGGCTCGATGTTCGTGACGTGCTTATCAAAGCCCTAGGCCCGGTACACGCCATATACATTCACATCTATATATTTTTGGGGTGCATGATCGGATTAACATTATTTGTTGGTGTGGTAATTGCAAACTACTCGGAGAATAAGGGTACCGCTCTCCTCACCGTCGACCAAAGACGATGGTGTGATTTGAAGAAGCGACTAAAAATCGCACAACCTTTACATTTACCGCCACGGCCAGATGGTAAAAAATTTCGGGCATTCGTCTACGATATTACACAGCATATCATATTCAAACGATGCATTGCCGTTGTTGTTCTGATTAACAGTATGCTGCTATCAATCACCTGGATCAAAGATGAGATACACACTGAACGTCTGGTTATTATATCAACCCTGCTAACGTTCATATTTGTGATCGAGGTGATTATGAAATTTATTGCGTTTACGCCACGTGGCTATTGGCAGTCTCGTCGAAATCGTTATGATTTACTCGTTACTGTCGCTGGAGTCGTTTGGATATTCCTTCAAACTACGCTAAGAGTAAGTTTAGTTTTAGTGAAACTTCATATTAAGCCTAATATTTGTCGATAATTACAGAGCAGCCTCTCGTACTTCATTGGATTCATGGTCGTAATTTTACGATTTTTCACAATAACCGGTAAACACACCACACTAAAAATGTTAATGTTAACTGTGGGCGTTTCCGTTTGCAAATCGTTTTTCATTATTTTCGGCATGTTCCTGTTGGTGTTTTTTTATGCTCTGGCCGGCACAATTCTATTTGGCACCGTTAAATACGGCGAAGGTATTGGACGTCGCGCCAATTTTGGATCACCCGTAACCGGAGTCGCAATGCTGTTTCGTATCGTAACCGGTGAGGATTGGAATAAAATTATGCACGATTGCATGGTTCAGCCTCCGTATTGTACGTTGGCGGCAAACTATTGGGAAACCGATTGTGGTAATTTCACTGCAAGTTTGATATATTTTTGTACATTTTATGTCATAATTACGTATATTGTATTAAATCTACTCGTGGGTACGTATAAAAAATCTAGGTATTTCAATAATGGGGCAAATAATAATTTTTAAACTTTACAGCTATTATCATGGAGAATTTTTCACTCTTCTACTCGAATGAAGAAGACGCGCTACTATCGTACGCCGACATCCGGAATTTTCAAAACACTTGGAATATTGTTGATATCCACCAACGAGGTGTCATCCCGGTACGTCGTGTAAAATTTATACTACGTCTGCTAAAAGGCCGCCTCGAGTGTGACCCACAAAAAGATCGACTATTATTTAAGTACATGTGCTATGAGCTAGATAAACTGCATAACGGGGAAGATGTTACGTTTCACGACGTCATAAATATGCTGTCGTATCGCTCGGTTGATATTCGAAAAGCCCTCCAGCTCGAGGAGTTATTGGCACGCGAAGAATTCGAATACATTATTGAAGAGGAAGTGGCAAAACAAACAATTCGTACATGGCTGGAAGGTTGCTTGAAAAAAATTCGTGCGCAAAACATTGCGAAACAGCAAAATTCATTATTAGCTGGTTTACGTGCAACCAACGATATGTTACAAAAACCAACCATCGAGCAAGTCGATGAAAAGGCCAAAGAACCCAGTATTGATAACGATGCGGACGTTAAGGAGAGTGAAAATTTACGTATCCGTAAAAAAACTCCTAACGTATTGAATCGTTCTGATTCGACGGGAAGTGCTAGTGGTCGAAAATTTTTAGCACCTACTCTATCCGATCCTCAGGCGACGCGCAATGATAAGGATCGGTTTGTGACGAAAAAGAAACCACCGCGGCAACAGGGTTCAGTGAAAAATAATCTTCATTTAAATGATTTAAATCATAACCACCATCACCATCATCATCATCATCACTTTCACAATGAGCAACAGAATAGCAGTAAATTGTTGCCGCAGGGTAGCAATCATATAAATTTGATATACGAGGTGCATGACTGGTGGCAAGAGCAAATGATATGCGCCCAAAGCAGTGATGAGGAATGAGCTATAGACTTAAGGATTTTTATTTGAGTAACGAGACCACCGTTATAATTAATCAAATCGTAATATGATGCACAAATCAATTATGGAAATTATTTATAAATAGAGATTTAAATAATTTTATGTTAAATAAAAAAGATTTTACTGGTTTTTAAAACTGAATGAATTTTAGAAATACATCAATTTATTTATATTTAGAAAGGATTAGAGTTTATATTCAATCAACATCGAATGGCAGAAGACCGCACTTCCAATTAATTATAAAACATCTTAGTTGTCGGGGTTTAAGGTACCTACACACTTTCATCTTTATGTTTAGCTCTTTTGGAAACTTTAGTCAGAATTCTACGGTCAATGTTTTTGCATTTGGCCATTTCGTCGGTCAAAAAAAAACGAGTGAGTCCAGTAGTACTCTCAAGGAGATGTGTAAACATGGCGTGTGTATAGTGCTTGTGTACAGTTTACTTTGCAGGAAGAAGGAATGCAATTTTTTTTACTAACCATAGTTTTCATTTGTTTATTATCGCTAAATTGGTATATTACTCTTAATCGACGCAATTTGATTATGGTAGCTAAAATAAGATACTGTAATAATACTATAATAATACTGTAAACTCTAACTTTTCTAATTTTCATTGAAAAACTGCACAATGGTCGCTCCATATCTCGTAGTAGATATATTTCGATCTGAGAATGCGTCTCTCAGGAAATTGCTGTTTCCCAAAAGTAATATTGAAATATCCGCACATAATCATTGGCAAAAGATGATAGTCTCTTTGGATAATTTTTGAAATTCTTTTAGAAAATGGAGCAAGGACGAAATGTATGAACTTCATTATGTCTTCGGCAGATTTATTCGGCGAGGTGAATACAACTACAGAAAGCATCTTATCCCCATTGAGAAGCTGAATTTCTGCTGTGTATGATATATCATCAATGGGTTGTGTTGTTACGCTCATACCAGTTGTTTGTCCAACGATGATTTGCTCGTCATTGCGTAGCCAGATTTTGGAAATCAAGAAAATTGACCATCTCTGCGTGACTGTATCAGCTAGGTCAAGGTGATGTGACCTGAGACTCTGGCCGTTTAATGTTAAAATCCGGACGTCATTATTATCTCTTACAAAATTCGCCATTACAACCTGGGCTATACTTAGCAGATTTGTAGTGAGGCGCGAAAGTTCATTTTGAAGAAGACCTATTGAGGTCCAATTTTTACGTCCATGGTATAGAAGACATGATCATTGATAGCCGACGTGATGATCAGGCCTTCGAGACTCGTTACTCGTGATGAAGCAATAGGCGCAAGTTGTTGACTGTGTCTTTTATCGTAAGAGTATATATTGACTATCTCGTTATAGGTACCACCCTGTGATGCATGAATTGTGGTGGCACATGCAGGTACGACTGGAAAATGATTACGCTTAACATTAATTGTCCGATTGTTGTTTCGATTAATAGTTGAGGTTTTTCTAGAAATGGGCACCAAACATCGGTCGATATTCGTTTTTTGCGCTTTAAGCCGCCTGACCTTCCCAACATTTTGAATTTGTACCGAAATCCATCCAGAGTCGTTTGACATTCTTTACTGTTGACGTTTTCATCGTTCTCGTTGTCCTGGTCAGGATGGCTGCATTTGATATACCTCAGACAGCAAATAGTTCCATTCACCAGTCCGTCTGTTACGTCAGTTACCATCAATATTGGTTTTGAGAAAGTAAAGCCGACCTATGACAAGTACGGCAAATAATTTGTATCCACTATGCTCATTTTATGGATCGTTTGACGGAATTGCTACTCCGTAAGCCCAATGACCATCTCTCTTGAACTGAACGCAACATTCAAACGTAGGAATATTAACATGCCCATCATTGCGCAGCCAGGTCTCGGAAAGCAAATGAATTGAGCATACCTGCGTGACTATCACCTGAGACTGCCGCAGTTCAATCTTAAAAACGAGACGTTATTATAACCCCATTTAATATAAGACACGATCATTGATAGCCGACATGATGAACAGCGCCTAGAGACTCGTTACTCGTGATAAAGCAACATACACAAGTTGTTGACTGTCTTTTTAATCGTAAGGGTATGGAAATTATAAACATATACGAAATACGAATTACGTAATCGTATTTCGTATTGTAATTTTTTTTTTGATTTTTCTGATCGATGGAAATGTCGATGGTTTCTATTTAATTTTTTAAATTAGTTTTTTTTTATTTTCCCTACTATTAAAATATGGTATACATAAAAGCATGCCATGTATAGTACAAAATTGTTTTTATTGAGTTTGTTGCTTTTTTCAAACGAAGTAGGTACGTCATTTCCGTTCGTTTCATTTACAAGTTTACTCTAATACAAACATTTTTGGTAGGTGCGAGTAAAGATGTTTACACATCAATAAATCCCGAGGCACTTCATCGACAATGTTTCCTTCAAGAGTGGAAATACATTCATTCTCACCCCAAGAAGCATCTTACAACTAGTTAGTTGTGCACAACCAATTGATGGTTGGCACATAATTTTCACAACCAGAAATTGCTTGTGAAATGGTTGTCAAATTTAGCAAAAACTTTATTGATAAATTATATTTGTGAAGTTGTTGTCTCTTTGATATCCACAGCTGAATGGTCACCACAACCAAATAGTTTGTCACATTAGCTCGGACATACATGTCACAACTATAAAAGTTACCAGTTACGAACCACCCCACCACCAATTGGTTCGCTGCGTTGGTTGGGACATACATGTCACAACACATTCAATCACCAATAATGAACTAAAATAAATGCTACATTAAATTAGTTGTGAAACAGTTCTGACAACTGGTTACAATCACCATTTAAGATAAGTTCTTAATGGAGTGCATAATAAGTTGTGAAATAAACTCAAAACTCATTTTGCGAACTAATTTAGTTGTCGTTTATTTGGTTAGTTGTACATTGGATGTGAGAACTGAGTTTGAGAACTGCGAACAGCTATTTTGTTTATATGTCATTTGACAATTTAAGAAGTTATAATTTCACGAAACGTCAGTCAATTCAAAATGTTGAAGCCTAAAATTGATTTCCGAATGGAAAAGATATAAAAAAGTGGTACATACAGACGGATATTGTTGATTAGGAATCGGTTAAATTTCAAAGTTCGTAATAGAGACATTGTTCCTTGTGAAAACAAGGTAGTTGAAATTTCACAGTTTTCATTTAAAAGTGTTTTATCCTTGAGTAACCAGAACGTACTCTCATTTCCATTTAACAGCATAAACGATATCGAAATCATTAGTCTGAATGAATAATTTGACAATTTTGTCAACAATGTCAAAATTCTAATGGTGAAAATAGTTTTTTACTAGACTGTTTCACAACCCATTCACAAACAAACATAGTTAGACTGGTTCTCAACATAATTAATCAATATAGAAAGTTCGCTTCGCAACCGATTCACAGTTTATTTTCTTTAACCTAGTTGCAAACAACCATTTCACAAAATTGTATTGTTTGACTTGATCTAGAACGGTTGCAAGCACAACTATACTATAATATGGCGGGTTAAATATTTATATAGGGAGAATACGTGCCACCATTTTGAAAAAAAAACTCATAACCTAGAATCAGCAGTGCATTGATCTTTTAGTTCATATAAATTAATTTTTTTAACATTTTTTTCTTAAATTAATTTATTTGAAAAAGCAAATAAAATAGGGCGAATCTTTATTTTCAAACTAAAAATCCCTGTTTTACAGTAAAATTGACATTTCCCATGGTTTTTCACGTCATAAATAATCCTTTTTGTAGAACAATTTATTTTTGGCCTAAAATAGGCATTTCTGGGCCAAGTTTTTGAGGCCTCCGACTAGGTAATGGCCGCTGGAAGTCAGATCCGTATAATACATTGGAATTCGTGCAATTTTACCATTGTAATTAACGACTTGTGTTGTGACACGGTGCATAGTCTTGGTGATAGAACCTTTTTCCTTTGCATTTGGGGCTGTTTTTCGAAACTTCTTCCTGGCGCTAACGCGCAAATAACACCCAAGTAACACGGTGTTGATGGTATTTCCTTTCTCAAGATAGTTGACGAATAAAATATCTTTCACATCCCAAAATACGGAGACCGAAAACATAATGGATCGTTTTTGGTTGTCTTCTGAGCTCCCCGCTCGGCTGATTGACGATTTGATTCCGTAGTGGATCCATGTTTCATCTATTGTCACAGACCGATGCAAACATTTTTGTTTGTTACGGTGAAACAGCTCCAAAAAGTGCTCTGAATCATCGTTGCATTACTGTTTTTGATCCAATGTGAGCGAGCGCGGCACCCACCTTGGGCAGAGCTTTCTGTCGTATTGAAGAAGAATTAATGAGGAAATTGGTTTTCGAAAGCGTGGATTTCGATTTGAAGTAGGAAATTGCTCAGAAATTTGATCGTTGATTACAGCGAAACTTCATAATCTTTCAAAATTGTACAACATTTGAGCACCATTAAATTTTTTTTAGCCTAGAAAAACGACAAGCGGTTAGCTTTACTGAATTTGAAAAAAAAGGAATTTTTTATTCGCCTAAAATTCACTGGAGTTGATATATCATAAAGGAAACTTGTATGACACGTCTTCAAAGTTTCTCTTTGTAACACACAAAAATAGCGTAATGCATAATATTGTATGCAAGTGAAGCGCGAGAGTTCCAGAAAGAAAAAAGACGACAACAACAACAACACCAATCAACTATAGCTTGTAACTCAAGCAATGTTAGCAGACCCCATTGAAACACAAAGAAGAAAGCAAAAAACATGCGGAGTGAGATTAAAAGTCTGAGGCCCTTTTGCATTTACCGACTTATTTCAGACTTATTGACCTATTTGATCCCATCTGGAATAAGTCAGTCAATTTGTTCCAATTCATTGTACCGACTTATTTGTGACGTAATAACAAAAAAAAAACAAAACGCAATTTCTATTATATGGAAGAAAAATTTTTCTTGACATATTGGTCGTTGCTACTAGATTTGAAAAAAAACTACATGTATTATATCATCGAGCAATAAATATATAAGAGAAATCAAGTAGTGCAAATTATATAAGCCAATTTTTCCGAGGTTAATCTTATTTTATAGTTTTAATATATTTATATACACAATTTTAATTTTTTTCTGTATTTAATCCATATATACGTATCTTATAAAGATATCGGCATAGTTATTTTATAGTTCATTGTTCTTGTTAGGCTTATACAGGTTACCAAAAGTAAAATAGATTAACCTCGCAATCTCTACATGAGTCCTCTTATGTATATTTTGCTTTATGATTATATTTAGTCAAGACACATTTTTGGAGACATTTCTGTGTAGACATACTTATTCAAATAAGTCTCCTCGCGAGGTAACTTATTTGAATAAGTCGGTGTCCACAAATAAGTCGGTAATTGGAAAAGGGCCTAAGAATGGTTTCAAGCACTTTCTCTCTTTCTAAGCCGGCTTGACGTACGTCTATATCGATCCTAAAAATTTACGCACAATCAGTCTTTATTCTACCTTTCGAAAATTCTTAGTAAAGAGCATAATCACTACTTTCTGCATAAAGCTCCACTTAATATGACACAACATTGCAGGTGCGATAGTTTTAGTTTTCGATAGTTTTGGTTTTTCTACCATCCCACAGAGGTGTCACAGATTCGGTGTGGCGTTATATGATTTCGATTGGGTCTTTGTTTAAATAGCCAGGGCCCCTATTATGAAATTTTTCCGACGTCGTAAAATCCGTCTCGCGTCGCATATTCATATTGTTACGGTGACACCTGGATTAGAATAGAATAATTTAATTTCATTAATTGTTCAATTGCAATTATGATTTATACTCAACATTTAGGCGTCATTTCTATACTAACATATTTGCTCGATGCGCATTTAGGATTATTCTAGAAACAAATATTTTGGTATATAAAGGCGCGCGTTGACGTGGAATGCTGAGTTTTATTTTAAACGTGATACAGTGAAGGTTAAATAGAAAGATTATTAAAGTGATTATTAAAGCGATTATTAAAGTGATAATTAAAAAGTGTGTTATAATTATAATAATTAATTGTGAATTTTGTGCTGTATAATAAATTGTGTTGTGTAAATAAATTGTGTGAGTTCAAATTTGAAGCAGTTGTATTTATTCACAATCCAGTGATTCGAACCTTGAGTGACAAGGCAAAATCGTAACAATTGGTGACAGCGGTGGGATTGTTATTAATAAAGAAAATGATACTCTACGAATTAAAGCTTGCGCAATTAAAGGAGCAGCTGAAACAGCCAGGTTTGGCCAGTGAAGGCACAAAAGCTAGTTTGGTGGAGCGACTACGTGAGGCCATGGAGAAGGAAGGTTTAAATCCAGACGTGTATGATTTCGAGGAGGAAAAAACGGACGAGATCAGTATGGATAAGAAAGAAAAGGACGTACAAACGGTGGTCGAAACAACACAAAACCCATCTGGAAGTTTTGATTTATTGCAGTTAATGGCAGCTATGAATCGAATGATGGGACAACAGTTGGGTGGAATTAAACAACAGATGTTACAAGTGGAGCAACAAGGAGCAGACATTAAACAGAAGATGGTACAAATGGGGCAACAAGGGGCGGATATTAAACATCAAATAGAAGACGGTCAAAAGAAAATGGACGAGAAGTTTCTGGAGTTATGTTCTACATTACACGGCGAAGTGGAAAAGCTGCAAACCGAGTTACACACAGAAATTTGAAATGTTAAAGGGAACGTTCAACAAAAATTTGAAACTGTTAACCAAAATATACAAACGGTTAAACAAGATCTACAAACCGAAGTGCAACGTCTCGAGAAAGAGCTTGAAGATGTCAAGGCGAATGGAACGACACATCAAATGATCCAGACGGTTAATGCAGTTAAGATAAAACCACCAACATTTGGTGGAACAACATCCTTCAGCATTTTTAAGTTCCAATTCGAAACGGCGATTAAGCAAAATCAGTGGACTGAAGAACAACGTGTTGCAGCGTTAATTGTGGCTCTTAAAGGCGAAGCGGCAGAAACACTACAAATCATTCCCGAGCAGGAAAGGAACGTTTACATGGGAATTATGAAGGCGCTAGATCGAAAATACGGAAGTGACCACAAACGAGAAATCTATCGCATGGAATTGAAGGGTCGATACCAAAGAGGAGGAGAATCGCTACAGGAATATTCATCGGCAATTGAGCGGCTCGCGCATTTAGCACATTCAAATATGTCGGCCGATTACATGGAGCGAATTAAAATAGATGCATTCATTGACGGTATTCGAGATCCCGAGACGCGCAGAGCGGTGATGTTGTCACCTAAGGCAACTTTCACGGAAACCATCGCTTGTGCGTTAACAAACGAAACTGCGCAAACCATCATCAAACCAGCAATGAAAATTCGTCGAGTGGAGATTGATTCCAGAATAGACACCGCGCGGGCTACACCAAGGTTCAGAGATGGAAGTGGCAGGATTAAATGCTGGGTATGTGATAGAATGGGTCACATCTCACGGGACTGTTGGGAGATTAAGAAGAAACGAGCACGGTCGCCATCTCCTATGAAGCGTAGATCAAACGAGGAGCAGATAGAATCCAGAAGGGCTGGTCAGACTACAGCGGAGTCGTTAAACTAAAAAGAGTCAGTTTGCAGGGGCAGAAGCTGACTCCCACAACCGATTGCCCCATAACCTCCATCCATGTTTCGAGAATAGCAAGGAGCGGTGACAGCTTAACAATTGAAGCCGATATTGATGGGAAGAAATTCATGATCACGCTGGATACGGGAGCAACTCATACGATTGTTCGTGAGGATATTATCGATGGAATTATGGAACCAGCTAATGGAATAAAATTACGAA
Source organism: Nephrotoma flavescens (assembly GCA_932526605.1). Taxonomy (NCBI): domain Eukaryota; kingdom Metazoa; phylum Arthropoda; class Insecta; order Diptera; family Tipulidae; genus Nephrotoma; species Nephrotoma flavescens. The sequence goes on along the minus strand of OW052221.1, from coordinate 307,470,664 downwards.
CGGCGACTGAAGAAAATTCAGCAATAAAAGGGAAAAAGGTCGTAAAAATAAGGATTGGGCGAAATCACTTTCAACACGAGGTGCTGGTTGCAGATATTGTAGACGAAGCCATCTTGGGAATGGACTTCATGAGAACGAATGGCTTCGTGGTGGATGTTGGACGGGGTGTATTAACCTATGATAATATCGAGTTGCCACTTCACGTTAGCGCCGCTATAGGAGAAACGAGCAGGCAAATTATAATGGACCATCGGGAGAAGCTGCCACCGAACTCGGAAACAATAGTATGGGCAAGATTGGAGGGAGATTCTGGGTCACCCAGGTTGTGGGTTGTGGAAGCCAATGAAGCGGAGAGCGGAGCCAGAGAAATTATGATCGGGAAAGTCCTGGTGAAACCAGACAGCGATAATAGAGTACCAATTAGGACTCTAAATCTCTCGGATAAGACGAAAACCATCAAGAAAGGGACAATAATCGGAAAATGCGAAGAAATATCTGCGATTGTGAAGTGCGAGCAGAAAAATCCGATTAATACGACTAACTTGCAAGAGCAGAAAGAGGTTGTAGAACAACTCATGGAGAAATGGACCGAAGATCTTACCATGGAACAGAAAAATTTGGCAAAACAATTGCTCGAGCGGTACATGCCAATATTCTGCAGTACATCGGACAATAATGGGAGAACCACAATGGTAAAACATCGAATAGATACAGGAGCAGAAACGCCGATTCGCCAACCACCCAGGAGATTACCATTGGCAAAGCAAGAAGAAGTGAATCGAATGGTAAAAGATATGCAAGCAGCAGGGGTAATCGAAACATCAAGCAGTCCATGGAGTTCACCAGTGGTTTTAGTCGAGAAAAAGGATGGTAGCATGAGATTCTGCGTGGATTACCGAAAATTAAATGCTGTGACGAAAAAGGATAGTTACCCCTTGCCAAGGATCGATGACACGTTAGACACATTATCGGGTGCTCGAATATTTTCGACGTTAGATCTGCAAAGCGGCTATTGGCAAGTGGAAGTCCAGGAGGAAGATCGCGAGAAAACGACATTCAGTGTGGGTAACGGATTATGGCAATTTAATGTTATGCCATTCGGATTATGTAACGTCCCTGCGACTTTTGAACGGCTAATGGAGCGCGTATTAAAGGGATTACATTGGAGGACGTGCCTCGTATATTTAGACGACATCATCGTTATGGGCAATGATTTCGACGAGCATTTAAGGAATTTTGCAGAGGTTTTGGATCGGATACAGGCCGCCGGATTGAAGCTAAGCCCGAAGAAATGCAAACTATTTAGAACGGAAGTAAAATTTTTGGGTCATAAGGTAACAACCAATGGAATCCATACCGATGAAGACAAGATCGCAGCAGTGAAGGAATGGCCACGACCTAAAAACTTACATGAATTACGGAGCTTCCTTGGATTGTGCACCTATTATAGACGATTCGTGCCAAGATTCGCCAGTATCGCCAAGAGTTTACACGAGTTAACCAGGAAAAACAAGGCATTCGAATGGGAGGATGATCAGGAAGAGGCATTTGTGGAACTAAGACGACGATTATGCGAAGCACCAATCCTCGCATACCCTATACCCAACGTTAAATTCATTTTGGACACCGATGCAAGTAATGAGGAGGAGTATTATCACAGGCAACAAATGGTGAGGAGCGAGTTATTGCATATTACTCCAAGATGTTATCAAAACCGGAACGGAATTATTGTGTAACACGGAAAGAGTTGTTGGCTATAGTCGAATGTGTTAAGCACTTCCATAAGTACCTCTATGGCCAAAAATTTCTTCTACGAACGGATCATGGAGCTTTGCGCTGGTTGTTACAATTCAAAAATCCAGAGGGACAAGTAGCACGTTGGATCGAACGTTTGCAAAGCTACGACTTCCAAATTGAACATCGGAAGGGAAGCGCACATGGAAATGCCGACGCATTATCAAGAAGGCCATGTCCCGTGGAATGCAAGCATTGTGAGCGTGTGGAAGGTAAGGAAAACATCATCGATATTCGACTTATGCAAGTGCTCCTGATGAGGAATGGACTGATGAAATGATCAAGAAGGAGCAATTACGGGATGCTGACCTATCATTCATCATGAAACATAAGGAAAAGGAACACCGGCCCACATGGAGTGAGATAGCTGACAAAACTCCCATTGTAAAAGCATATTGGGCTCAATGGGATAGCCTCCACATAGAAAATGGATGTTTAAAACGAAAGTGGGAAAGCACGGATGGCAAAGTAAAACAATTGTTGGTAGTGGTGCCAAAAGATCGGATAGCGGAAATCCTCAAGGAGTATCATGGAGGAGCAAGTGGAGGTCACCTAGGGATTAATAAAACATTAGCCAAAATTCGCCAACGTTTCTACTGGTCCGGATGTAGACAGTCAGTAGTAGAGTGGTGTCGAAGATGTGACCAATGTGCGGCAGTAAAGGGACCAGCACGAAAAAGCCGTGGAACCATGAAACAATATAATGTTGGGGCACCATTTGAGAGAATTGCAATGGATGTGGCGGGGCCATTTCCGACTACCGAGAGCGGAAATAAATATGTGCTAGTAATAATGGATTATTTCAGCAAATGGCCGGAAGTGTACCCGATACCCAATCAGGAGACAACAACAATAGCTGATGCCGTGGTCAACAACTGGATTAGCAGATTTGGTGTACCGATGGAAATTCACACGGATCAAGGAAGGAATTTCGAATCGGTGGTATTTCAGGAGATATATCAGATGCTTGGAATCAATAAAACAAGAACGACGCCTTTACATCCACAGTCGGACGGTATGGTGGAAAGATTCAATGGCACATTGGAGGAATATCTAGCAAAGGTTGTTGAAAGGAACCAACGCAACTGGGATCGACATATACCGATGTTCCTGATGGCCTACCGATCAGTGGTACATGACACAACAGGAGTGACACCAGCTAAAACCATATTTGGGAACAATCTGCGATTACCAGGAGATTTAAAGTTTGGGGCTGTTCCATCAGCAGCACTATGCGGACAGGATTACGTCGACCGGATGAAAGAGGAACTTAATGAAATACATCAATTTGTACGGGAGAAAATTCGAATATCAAGTGATCGAATGAAAGCTCGATACGACATACGAGCAAATAATCAAGGCTTCGAGGAAGGGCAATTGGTATGGCTTCACAACCCGCAACGGCAGAAGGGATTATCACCGAAGTTGCAACCCACATGGGAAGGACCTTACACTGTCAGTAAAAAGTTGAACGACGTGGTTTATCTCATACAGAAAGGACGGAAAGGTAAACCAAAGGTGGTGCATTTAGAACGTTTGGCGCTCTACAGAGGAGGTGATCTGGATCCTGTTCGGGACGAACAGGCTTAGGTGGGGGGTAGTGTTACGGTGACACCTGGATTAGAATAGAATAACTTAATTTCATTAATTGTTCAATTGCAATTATGATTTATACTCAACATTTAGGCGTCATTTCTATACTAACATATTTGCTCGATGCGCATTTAGGATTATTCTAGAAACAAATATTTTGGTATATAAAGGCGCGCGTTGACGTGGAATGCTGAGTTTTATTTTAAACGTGATACAGTGAAGGTTAAATAGAAAGATTATTAAAGTGATTATTAAAGCGATTATTAAAGTGATAATTAAAAAGTGTGTTATAATTATAATAATTAATTGTGAATTTTGTGTTGTATAATAAATTGTGTTGTGTAAATAAATTGTGTGAGTTCAAATTTGAAGCAGTTGTATTTATTCACAATCCAGTGATTCGAGTTAGTGGATTTTACGACAAAATTCAATTGTCAAATCCGACAGCTAGTTAGGTGACGGATATTGTAGTATACGCACGGAAATGATCGTAGATCGTAGTTCATACTTTTTATATGTTATTTAATTATTTAGAAATTTATAAAATTTTTAAATGTAAGTACATATCTCTATTAAATTATTTTAATCAAATTTAAATGTGTATACTGAAAATTTCGAGTTTCACAGTAAAAATACATGTTTCATAATACGAATATCTGCCGCGGATCGGATTTTACGACAACGTATTTTCCGACGGTGTCGTATTTTCCGACCAATTTCATAATAGGCCCCAGTTAAAATGATTTGTTGAAAAGGTTACTATGTCAAGCAATCTAAAACTTGAGTGATCTGATTTTTACTAATTGTAGAAACTTTGTCCACTTTCGGAACACATACAAAAATTCAGATTGTTTCAAAAATTTAGAAATTATTTTAGATTAGGTGATGTTGTCGAGGTAGGTACTTCACCGTTACTTATTTATAAGATATTGCGATGTGTAAAATGTGCCGGCGGATACAACATGAGACTGTTCTGTTAGCCGAATCGAACCTGCAAAGGACAATACCCAGCCAACTATAGAATCGACTCACAACACTAACGTTGTAAGAGAAAGGATTCCAACTACAACTAGGGTGTCGGCACAACCAGAGCCTATAGGACCAGGAAGGAGATCCCACTCGCCAATAACGCAGCAGTTAACTAATACTACTAAAGAAAATCCACTGGAAAGAACAATTCGTAGTATAGAAATGATAGCTAGATAGACCAGAAGCTACGAATGAGCTTACACCAATGCTATACTATTTAAGCGAATGGAACACTTGCGAATTTTTATTTGGAACGCGAATGTCTTGTATCAGAAACTCATTTAACAGAAACTTCATTTATTAAAATACGTATAAGGAAACGCTACAGGTCGATCTACTGTAATTATTAAAAATAATATTAAACATTATAAAGTACGGTGATTTTATTGCACAGAATACCTATTGGGGAACTAGAATTAAAACCTCTAATGGGAAAGAGTTATTTAATGCAGCTCGCGAAAACAACTCTGAATTTCACTCTGGCGATAAAAAAACATATTGGCCTGCTGGCATACATAAAAAACCAGATCTTCTTAACTTCTTTGTAACAGAAGGAGTTTTAGAGGACTACATGTTCAAATTAACGGAAGAGCGAACAAATCTCGGCAAGCTAATTAAAACGGAGATGCAGCTGGAAGATGAACTAGAAGCATTCATAATAATATCCAACAAGCAACTTGAGAAAGTTCGCCGATTTCTTATGCCAGCACTACAAGGAAAATAACTATCCTCTTGAGGTCATAGAACTATTTAAAGAGAAACAGAGATAGCTCGTAAAATCTGGCAGCAGACTCGTGTTCCGCAACAAAAACATATTCTCAAATTTCTGGGCACCAAATTATTACAACTAATAAAGAAAATAATGAACCAAAGCATAAATAAGCGAGTTCGAGGTCTCTGAATTACTGGATGACAATTACTCGCTTGGAAAGCAACGAAAGGGCTGAAAAGAACCAAATAAATGTGCCACCTATCAAAAATGTTAACGGATCCTAGGCTGAAAGTAACAAACAGAAAGTTTCTCTATATTAGCTACTTATTTGGAAGAGACTTTTCAACCGTTGCCGAGACAAATATCTAATTAAAATATAACGGTCGTAAACAAAGTAGATGATCTTAACACATTAAAATTGTGTTAAATACATTTTGAAAGTGTCCGCGAACGTGTTAAGCAAAACGATACTCGTCGCAGACGGAAGGAAAACGGAAGTCGAGTCTGCTTAGTGTAAGCAGATTTGATAGATTTAAATAAATTTAAAATAGATAAAACAAGATAAAGTAAAGCAAAATAAAATGAAACAAAAAAAAACCAAATAAGTTAAATAAAACATCAAATTATAGTCAAGAAAAATAAAAAAGTTTTTTCAACATTATGCGTTTCGTCATATTTTAATCGATTAAATGGCAGTGCTGATTAGCTTCGAATAGCATTCTAAACATAGGTACCGTTCTTAAATCTCACGAATTTATATTTAGATTAATTTTATCTACCAGAACTGGAGAATCGATACCGCTGGTTAATATTTGATGAATGAATACCACGTCTGCAACAACTCGGTGCTGTGGTGGTTGTAAATTAATTAGCTTCAGACGATCTTGAAAACATTTAAATCACATGTCCAACCTCACGTCCTACAATCCTCTTAATGTGAACCTCATGACAAGGCGACCACACCTGGCTAGCATACTCGAGCAGGAGACGAACGAATGTTGAGTAGAGAGCCTTCGTAACATAAGGATCATCGAATTCTTTCGACCAACGCTTGATGAAATCGAGCGCAGAGTTGGCTTGATTGATAATACGATCGATGAGATGTCTGAAATTCAATTCACTGTCGCAAATGACTCCCAAATCACGAAAAGAAATGGCTCTGGTAACGGCATAGCTGTTAATGTAATAGTCACGAGAAATGAACTGTGCACGTTTTCGAGAGTAGGTGATTGTTTGACATTTACCAACTTTCAAATCGAGGTTGTTCTTTGCATACCAAGTGGAGAAGTTATTGAGGTCGGATTGTAATAGGCTCTTGTCGGTAGTGTTTGAGATCTGTTTGTAAATCTTCATGTCATCGGCGTATATAGATATCGATGAATTATTTTATTAAACTTTCAGCGTGGTTGATTGACAGAATGAAAAAAATTGGCCCCAGATGGCTGCCTTGGGGCACTCCAGATGTTGCTGATATATGAGTTGATACTGATGACCTGAACAGTACATGGTATAAACGGCCTTTGAGATAAGAGCCCACGCAACGGAGAATTTGGGGAGGAAAGCCAAGGGCCCTAAAAGCGGTGAAGATAACGTAAACCTCTTTCTCCATCGTATTTAATGTTTGTGAAGTGAATTCAATAAGGTTTGTGGTCGTGGACCGTGCTTTGAGAAAATCATGCTGATTGTCAGAAAACATCGGTTTACAATTAAAGTACAGTGAATCAGTTACAGTGTACAGTTTAGGTCTACTAGATAACTTCGCAATCGGTTTGTAATACAGATGTCTGACTTGCAGCCGTTCTTATGAATCAGAACTACAAAAAAACTTTTCCAAATTGATGGAAAAATTCCAAGCGAAAGCGACTTTTGGTAAAGTGTCGTCAGTGGCTAAGCAAGAAAATCACTGCAGTTTTTTAGGACGATGGATGAAAAATCATCTTTAAGTTTGGAAATATTTTGTACCACGGATTCATAATCGATTTCAATGGAAGTTAAGGTTATTTGAATACAATTATTCTTGGATGTAAAGTAACGTTCATCGGGTTTAAAATCGCTGTTTGTGAAAGTATAGCAAAATGGTTTATTATGACTTTAGGATCATTAAAAGAATGATCCTTATACTTCAAAGTGGAAGTGTATCCGTCAGACTTTTTATTCATATTGATAAAGCGCCAAAAACACTTAGGATCAGCGATTAGATTGGATTGCACGAGTCTGAGATAATTCCCATAAAGTTCGTCAGACAATCTACTGAAATCATTATAACTATTTAAATAGTTAGAGTAATCAGAGTCTGATTTAGTTTTTAGGAATCTTTGCCAACGGTTGTTCCTAAGATTACGTAATGTTCGTAATCCATTATTATACCAAGGAGGTGATGGCGATACAGTTTTTTGGCGGGTATACGGAATGGATTGTTCAAAACATTCAAAAACTGCAGAGTAAAAATTGATAGTTTGTGTTTCTATGTCATTATGATCATTTAAAATAGTGTAATTCTATGGGCCTATTTTTTAATTAAACCCGAGCAAGCAGTGCGCTGTCAAAAAATACTCTGTGTTTTTTTATTCAACCTGAGTAATTTTACCCTGCACACTGTGTTTTTATTTGTGAACTGTGCTTACACCGGGCATACTCGGTTCTTCAAATTTTACTCTGAAATGAATACCAGTGTACGAAGAGCATGCAAAGTAAAAAACAAGTTATTACTCTATGCACACTGGTTTATTTTGCACTGCACAACCTGTGCTCGGTGTACAATACCCAGGACAAGCCTGCTTGCTCGGGTTTAATTAAAAAATAGACCCTATGTTAGCCAATAAATGTTTAAGCTACGTTGTAGAGTTTTAGAGTTGACATTAAGATTGACTTGTTCCAGACAAAAGGTGATCAAAATGGGAGGGTGGTATACATCTATGGCACAGAGGATTAGATTGGTTTCAGAAGCGACGCTATTGTTGGTAACAGAGGAAAACACCAAATCAAGCTGCCTGTTCAGACTGTTCTTAACGTTGCTGATCTGAAATAGTCCAGAGTTCAACATATTGTCAGTGAATAAAGTTTCTTTGGCGGTTAGTGCATTCGAAGCAACATAATGAGTGTTATCATCTGAATAATCCCAATTAAGCTCGGGGAGATTGAAATCACCCTCAACAAAGATGTCATCTTGAGTATTCATCAGGTCAATGACGAAGTCAACCGCATTAGTAAGAAGCTGATAGCTTACAATTTGACTAGACTTAGTGGGCGAATATAGCAACATAAAATAAAAACATTATTTTTATTATTTTTAATTTTGACACATATTAGCTCGACTATCAAAATTGATGTGGACTGCTATAAGCACCCCTCTACCGGTTAGAGGTAAAAAATTCCGAGGTAAAAAATTCGTTACTGTTGAAATCACTGTTCAAATTGGTCTCAGTGAGTGCAAAAACATCAAATGGAAGTCTTTGAATTGCTAAAAAGACGTCGTCGCGAGATTTAGTTCTCAGTCCCCTTACGTTTTGGTAGTAGAGGGACAGGCATTTAAGTTTTTTGGTACTGCCATGTTATTATAATTATTTCGGAAAACGACAAATTCTTTCAGATAATTGGTTTCGGGCCATGACTCTGGGGAAAGTAATAGGTCAAATATAGCTTCAGGAAAGGTTAATTTAAATGACGCAACTTGTCCATTGAAGCGGGATGTATTTTTACATTTGACATTTTGTCCTTGGATGTTGTGCTGATTTAATATAAAATTAACGTATGATATAACATCGGCGTTAGTTGTATTGGTACACAAACGGGATACAAATATAATTTTCGGTTTAGGGACAGTCCTAAGGATGTGTGGAGGATTAAAATTGCTGTGTTGAGAGTTGCTGGAGTTGGTATCAATGTTAGCAGGAACCACTTCATATGAACGGGCTAGGCTGTTATTTAAATGATTGATAGCTGTGGCAGGAAAAAGTTCCTGATGGAGACTCAGAATATTAGCGCGATCTGTAATTAAAGCTGGTTTGTGAATTAAAAGGGAATTCGTTAGTTCATGCATCACTGGTATAGCTTTCAATTCCTTCTCGAGTTGCACGATGACTCCCTATCAATGGTTTTACTCGACCTGGTATCTGCAGTAGTGAATGCTGATATACGAGAATTAATATCGTTGAATAAACTCATAATTAATTTAGTATTCGATGCAAGATGTTTATTTATGATCATATTGTTGTTAATGTTGTCAGTTGTAAGTTGATTGTTGTGTTGGACGTTGGTCAAGTTGATCTTAATACTGGAAACAGCTGATTCAATCTTAATACTGACCGCTTCATTAATGATTGAATCAAAATTGTCGATAAACTTAGTAATTTTTTCGAAATATTTTTCGTTGCCGAAATTAGAAAGCGTGATTGATTTGATATTAGCGGCAATGCAATACTTCAGTACGATCTAAGGAAGAAGGAATTTCGTCAAAATTATTGCATAACAAATTTAACTTCTTCTCCAAATTAAATATTCGATTACAATTTTCATTAAACCCGGTTTTATATTCTTCAAAACTGCGAGTAATTACATCCATTGATTCGTTTAGCAATAAAAGTTGTCCGTTAACTTTATTGCTTTTACAATCAAAACAAATAAAATCAAATATTTTTATAAAATTGGAGTCAACACGTTATAACGGAACACGTTCGGATGTGTGATTGGATGACGTTTTACAGAAACAACATTTAATTACTGAGTTCAATGTCAATAAAGTAGAAACACTTGCACAAGCAAAACAAATACAAAAAAAAAATGTTAAGCGGCATAGGTTTCAGTTAAGTTTAGCTTAAATAGGATAACAAAACACTTCACAATGCTCCCGTTGATGACCAATGTATACGTATTATTGTGTATTAATTACGGCACAAGATAAAAAATAAAAAGGTAGCGAATACTTACCGAATATTCAAGGTAATTCAGTAGCAACAGTTGCAGTGGCCAACTGGTCTAAAAATGGCGCATTTAATTAAATGAAACCAAATGTGTACTGATTTGGCGCATTTAATTAAATGAAACCAAATGTGTACAGCTTTACAAACCAAAATGTAAACTGTATTCCCGTGGATCCCAACTCAATTCAAATTCCTTATGCAAATACAGCTAAATATATTATTTTAAGTTTATGGCCAATATCTCCACAACTTCCACTAGTAACCAATACTTTCGCTTGTTTTTTTTTTTCTAATAGCCTAGGTCATGCTGAGACTATGTGGAAAATTTAGTGAGACATAGTCTCAGTATGACCTAAGCTATTAGAAAAACAAGCGAAAGTATTGGTTACTAGTGGAAGTTGTTGAGATATTGGCCAAAAACTTAAAATAACTTATGTGGCCGCAGCAAATCAAAAAATTCTAGTGAAAATTCTCGTGTAAAAAGTTCCGATACCATTTTTAATAAGGACTGGTTATGAAATGGCCAGGTTATCCAGCACGAACAGAACCTAAAATTTTGCACAAAAGTGACTTTAAAATCCCCGATCAATACTACTATCCAAATTTCATCGTTATTCGTTAAGAAATGGCGGAAAGACGGAATAATGTTAAATTTCAAGATTTCATATATCGAGTTCCTTTACTTAGGATATCAATCAATTTGTCATTTTAAGGATCACGTTTAATATTTTATTCGGCTAAGATGTTTAATTTAGTGAAAAAATTGGTACAAAATGAATGAAAAATTTCCGCTGGTGATTACATAACAAAATAAATTCTCTTTAGTGATAGTACTGCCACTTGCGGCGAGTAGCGTAATCTCTTATTTTCCGTTGTCAAATTTCCGCTATCTTATACAGCATGATAACTATACTTGTTTGTGATAAAACAGCAACACAAAACAACAAAAATTGTTTAATTGAATATTTGTGAGTAGCTGGAACTACTAACATTATTAAATCCGGCCCCACTTAGTTATGTTGATTGTGTTGTTGCTGTAAGTGACGGAAATAACGGTGACTAGCGGCAATGTAATCCAGTCTGTAGTTGATTTGGTTTCTGTTGCCAGCAATATAAATTTTTATTTTGTTTTAGTATTTTCTGTGATTTGTTTCTTTAACCTTAGAAAATTGTATTCTTTCAACGCTTCAAAATGAAAATATTTCTTTTAATAGAAAAAACTTCTTTAACTTTATTATAATAAATCATTTTTTCTGTACGATAGACAATTATAATATATCTAATTGAAATTATGTTTTCGTTTATTTAAAATAATATTTTATGATTTACATTTTGGATTTTTGCTTTTTTATTTTGCCAAATTTGTTACTTAAATTAAAATGTACAATAATTTAGTGATATAAATTGTATTAAAATAGAAATTAAAGAAAAAGTAAATAGAGTAAGAAAATTGTAAAAAAAAATTACAGGATAAAAGAAAATTAATATTTATAGAAAATGTGTGTGCATCCAACCACCGTAATTTTAAGGACGAAAAAATTTGTTGAGGAAATAAAAATAAGTTTAGAAAATAACTAGAATATTTTTATAACATAACTAAAACATATACATATAAATTAGAGTATTCATATAAAATAAAATAAAAAATATTTATAATTAAAATTAAATACAAATTCTGGAGGGTTGATGTATAAAGTGGATTGTTTGTTGTATAATTATTTTATGAATTTTACTCTACTGTTACGGATTTTGCCAAATTTCTAGGACAATCGACATTGCACCCCTTTAATACTGCAATATGATAAGATAGTAACTGCATTGGAATGACCGTTAAAATGCCCTGATAGTAAGTAAATAAAATTAATTAGTTTGTCGATAAGTTTTTAAAAATTCTATACTCACTTGAAGGCAATCAACAGTTCGTGGAACTTCTAATACACGGGGTGAGAAACTCATTGTCTCTTCGTCTCCTTTCTCGCAAATGAGAATCGGCCGTCCTTCGCGGGCTGTTACCTGTTGTAACGCATTCATACACTTAACATAGACTGGGTCGCGCATAACAATCATCATGACGGGCATAACATCATCGACAAGCGCTAGAGGTCCATGTTTTAATTCCCCAGCCATTATACCTTCACTGTGCATATATGTCAACTCCTTTACTTTTAGGGCACCTTCCAAACACGTTGCAAAATTATAACCACGTCCCATTATCAAAAGTGATTTATGTAGATATAAATCGCGAGCAAGTTCAAGTACTTTTTGATCCAATTGCAATACTTCCCGAATTTGTGCTTCCAAATGTTGTAGAGCATCAATAATTTCAAGTCGTCGCGTTTGTAGCGATAACCTATCTTCACTCATGACTAGCGCAAACATAACTAACGAAATAAATTGTGATGTATAGGCTTTTGTTGAAGCAACACCGATTTCGGGTCCGGCATTAATATGTACACCACAGTGTGATTCACGACAAATTGATGAACCTACGGTATTTGTGATACCAACAATTAAGGCACCGCGTTGTTTACAGTAGCGTAACGCCATTTGGGTATCGGCTGTTTCACCTGACTGTGAAATAAAGAAGCACACATCGTCACGGAAAATGGGTGTGTTACGATCTAAAAAGTCTGAGGCTAATTCAACCATAACAGGTAATTCGGTTAGTTCCTCGAGTAATTGGCGAGTAGCAACGGCACTATGATATGATGTACCGCAACCGATCAACATAAGACGACGGCATCTTTTAATTTCGGGGATATATTCTTTAATGCCACCAAGGGTTATGGTTCGATTAACGAAATTGACACGGCCACGCATGGTGTTTACCACAGATTCGGGTTGCTCGAAAATTTCCTTTTGCATGAAATATTCGTAATTGCCTTTCATGATTTGTTGAATTTCCATTTTGAGTGTGGTGATTTCACGCGCATGTGGATCATCTAAGCATTTACGAAGACGATGGATACTTAAAGATCCATCTTTAACGGCGGCCACATCATCATCCTGGAGAATACAAAATAATACTAATTAGTAGTAACCAATAAAAATTATATACGGGCAATTGTGGCAGGAACATTAACTTAGTTTGACGGTATATGAATTTTTGGAAAATTATTTTAATCACTAAATTAATTTCACGCAGTGTGTCTTTTAATTTCAATAGCATCGGACGACGTATTTTGTATCCTTTTAAACGAAGTGCAACATCATTTCGACAATATAAGTTGGAACACTTGAGTGCTTTATTCGTAAATGAATCCGGTCACTTGTAGAATTTCTAAATCAATTAAGTACAAATTGAGTATGATTTGAAATGGCGGCTGTCAGTTTTTGGAGTAGCGCAGCCCTATAGACACCTTTCACCTTAATACGACCGTATTCTACTCAATTCCACTCAACTAACGGAAACTAACCTCGGAAACGAATTACAGTAAACCCTCGATTTAACGGACGCTCGATTCAACGGACGCTAAATTTAACGGACTTTTCGGATATCGATTATGTTGTGATTGGGTATGTTGGATGGAAATGGGATTCTTAAATGATTTTGGGAAGAAATTCTGGAATATAGCCATCTGTAACGGAACTTGATCAATTCTTAACCGATTATGATGTGATTGGGTATGTTGGATTGAAATGGGATCCTTAAATGATTTTTTGAAGAAGTTCTGGAATATGGCCATCTGGGCCGGAATTCGCCCAATTCTTAACTGATTATGATGGGATTCGGTATGTTGGATGGAAATGGGATTCTTAAACGATTTTGGGAGGAAATTCTGGAATATGGCCACCTGGGAAAGAACTCTGGATGGAAATGGGATTATTAAATGATTTTTGGAAGAAGTTCTGGAATATGGCCACCTGGGAAGGAACCCGGTAATTTTTTAGCCAATTATGGTGGGATTGGGAATATTGGATGGAAATGGGATCCTTAAATGATTTTTGGAAGAAGTTCGGGAATATGGTCATCTGGGCCGGAACTCGTTCAATTCTTAACTGATTATGATGGGATTCGGTATTTTGGATGGAAATGGGATTCTTAAACGATTTTGGGAGGAAATTCTGGAATATGGCCACCTGGGAAGGAACTCGTTCAATTCTTAACCGATTATGATGGGATTGAGTATGCTGGATGGAAATGGGATTATTAAATGATTTTTGGAAGAAGTTCTGAAATATGGCCATTTGGGGCGGAATCCGGTAATTTCTTAGCCGATTATGATGCGATTCGCAATGTTGGATGGAAATGGGATCCTTAAATTATTTTTGGAAGAAGCTCTGGAATATGGCCATCTGGGCCGGAACTCGTTCAATTCTTAACTGATTATGATGGGATTCGGTATGTTGGATGGAAATGGGATTCTTAAAAGATTTTGGGAGGAAATTCCGGAATATGGCCACCTGAGAAGCAACTCTGGATGGAAATGGGATTATTAAAGCATTTTTGGAAGAAGTTCTGGAATATGGCCACCTGGGAAGGAACCCGGTAATTTCTTAATCGATTATGATGGGATTGGGAATGTTGGATGGAAATGGGATTCTTAAATGATTTTTTGAAGAAGCTCTGGAATATGGTCATCTGGGCCGGAACTCGTTCAATTCTTAACTGATTATGATGCGATTCGGTATGTTGGATGGAAATGGGAATCTTAAACGATTTTGGGAGGAAATTTTGGAATATGGCCACCTGCGAAAGAACTCTGGATGGAAATGGGATTATTAAATGATTTTTGGAAGAAGTTCTGGAATATGGCCATCTGGGCCGGAACTCGTTCAATTCTTAACTGATTATGATGGGATTCGGTATGTTGGATGGAAATGGGATTTTTAAACGATTTTGGGAGGAAATTCTGGAATATGGCCACCTGGGAAGGAACTCGTTCAATTCTTAACCGATTATGATGGGATTGAGTATGATGGATGGAAATGGGATTATTAAACGATTTTTGGAAGAAGTTCTGGAATATGGCCCTTTTGGGCGGAATCCGGTAATTTCTTAGCCGATTATGATGCGATTGGGAATGTTGGATGGAAATGGGATCCTTAAATTATTTTTGGAAGAAGTTCGGGAATATGGCCATCTGGGCCGGAACTCGTTCAATTCTTAACTGATTATGATGGGATTCGGTATGTTGGATGGAAATGGGATTTTTAAACGATTTTGGGAGGAAATTCTGGAATATGGCCACCTGGGAAGGAACTCGTTCAATTCTTAACCGATTATGATGGGATTGAGTATGATGGATGGAAATGGGATTATTAAACGATTTTTGGAAGAAGTTCTGGAATATGGCCCTTTTGGGCGGAATCCGGTAATTTCTTAGCCGATTATGATGCGATTGGGAATGTTGGATGGAAATGGGATCCTTAAATTATTTTTGGAAGAAGTTCTGGAATATGGCCATCTGGGCCGGAACTCGTTCAATTCTTAACTGATTATGATGGGATTCGGTATGTTGGATGGAAATGGGATTCTTAAACGATTTTGGGAGGAAATTCTGGAATATGGCCACCTAGGAAGGAACTCGTTCAATTCTTAACCGATTATGCTGGATGGAAATGGGATTATTAAATGATTTTTGGAAGAAGTTCTGGAATATGGCCACCTGGGAAGGAACCCGGAAATTTCTTAGCCGATTATGATGAGATTGGGAATGTTGGATGGAAATGGGATACTTAAATGTTTTTGGAAGAAGTTCTGGAATATAGCCATCTTGGAAGGAACTCGATAATGTCTTAACCGATTATGATGGGATTCGGTATGTTGGATGGAAATGGGATTCTTAAATATATTTTGGAAGAAGTTCTGGAATATGACCTGCTGGGGCGGAACTCGGTAATTTGCTAACCGATTATGATGGGCTTGGATACGTTGGTCGGAAATGGGATTCTTAAATGATTTTTGGAATAAGTTCTTGAATATGGCCACAAAAAATTAAGTTTCAAGGCCATTTCCTTCCCGACACATTGCACGTATTCACGTCATATGTCCGTAAACGTGGTACAGACACCCGCTTTTTCTATATTTATTTATTGACGATATACTTCAATGCTTTGAGTTCCCGCAATGTTTGCTTTATGTAGACGACATGGAAATATTGGAACCTATTAGCAATTCATAGTCAGATTATAAAATAATCTAGACTCATTTAGGATTTGATCAACTAACTACGAGTAATCGCTCTATGAAAAAAAAATAACAATTCCATATTTTCGCAATCGCTCGCCATTGTTTCATGAGCATACGTTTCTTGATAATCTCATTTTGTGGCAGAATAAAAAAATTGAATAATTTTCTTATTCCCGACCTGACCTTTGAGCGCATATTGATTCCATTATCGCAAAGGTATAAGTAATTTTCTGTTTAGCATTTGTTGACCTATGTGTTAGATCGTCCGCGTAATCTAGGTCATTGAATCGATTTGTTGGACCCAACTGAATGCGTAATTTTAGGATTACGTCATCTAAAATTTATCATTAATGAGTTCAATTATCTTTCTCGGAATGCCCATTTCACAGAGTGATTTCCAAATCGCGCATCTACTGATGGGATCAAATGCTCATTCAAAGTCTACGAAGAGTAGAGATATAGCGGTGAGCTCCATCCGCTTGCTTGTCCAACGATGATAGGAATTGAGTTGATGTGGTCTGTACAGCTTCTACAAGGTCTAAAGCAAGCTTGTTCATTCCTTATTAGTCTTTTGTTGTTCTTTAGGTTTACAATATCACTTTTAACTTCCCGTTCCGTTGGTGGATGGGTGTTTCTAGTTTCGTTATAGTTGCCATCAGGGAGCTGGTTTTCTATGGTTAAAACTTGCCTAGAAGAATCCTTTTTTGATGGTAAGTTTGTGAATTATCCGGTGACCCTTTTTACATATTGATGTAGTGTGCGGATGATTCTATTTGCTGCTGCTGTTTATGCTGTCTCGAAAATGTCCTCAGTGTATTTTTTGCGATCATTTCATTTGCCATCTTTTTTATTTGTTTAGCAGTATATTCATATTTGTATCGATTTTCCGTCATATTTTCAAGAGAGCTGTAACTTTATTTCGCGACGTTCCTCAATTTTCCTCATGTATCATCCCTAATCCATGATTTTCTGATGTAGTTTTGGTAGCCAAGTAGGTAGGTTTCTGCTATTTGGTCTCATTTCTTATCGATAGCGCTAGTTGCGTTATTTGAAAGATTGAGTTGGAGCGTTTCGTCGAATGAGTATTTGGGGTCAGTATCCTTCAATCTCTCAATGTTGAATTTCCTCCGATTAATCTTTGGGTGCATCACTGCCTCCTGCTGGTTTGATTTTGAATTTTACTATTTCCAGTTGGTGTTTGCTGCATACGTCTCGTCCTCCCATTGATTTTTCCGTAAGTTATTTTGTTTAAATGATTCAGTACGGTAATGGCAAGATAAGAATTAGATCATTTGTTCGAAAATTGAGGAACCCCAGTATAAAATTACTACCAAAGAACCTAAGAAAATTTTTTATTATTCCATCGGATATCATTTTTAGCGCAATTTATTTAATTCTTAATAATCTATTAGAAATGTATAGCGCAGCGTCTTTTATGGTTGTTTAGCCGACGTTTTACAATAAAGTTCCTCAAATTTTATTTTGGATAGAAAAAATATTCCAACTGAATGATCTGTTTTTCCTGATCTGTGGTAATCGTTATTGTTATTACAATACAAAATATTTAATTTTCAAAATCAGGCGAAATGTGTTCAAATTATGAAACTAAAGCGATTTTTTTTGTTTTTCAAATAACAGCAAAACTCCAAACTGTCAAGTCACAGTTTTCGAACAAAATACGTATGCTGGAGTACAAAATGGCGTCTTACTAGTTTCGAATATTATTTGTGTCCCAATGCAAAACTTTGATCATTTGGACTAAATATTTTTTTTGTTAATAAAGGTGTTCCATCTGTTAGTTCGATGACTTTTTAGGATCTTGAATTGTTTGTGGATCAGTGCTACACACCTAACTTTTCAAAAAATTTCAAATAATATTTTCTAACAATACAAATTTTCTTTTCTTCTTTTCTTACAAATCGCGTGATCTTGGTGATGGCCATTTGACATCAGAATTTCTTGAAATTATGCGATCATTGAACTTTGTTGCCAATAAGTCGAGTCTTTTACGACTGAGTGACTTGTGGGACCGTCTTGTTGAAACCAAAAACCAAAAAAATAACACGACACGTTGAATTATTGTGAACGACGCTTCAAATAGATCCTCTTCTTATACGGACATTTTCGCTTACAGCTTTTCCTGTTTCACGAGTACGAAATGGAGGATGGTGTTCATATGCTCTACAACCTGTATCTGATCCACCTTCTGCAAAACGTTCAACAATTTTGCGAATTCCAGGCTCTGTAGGACGTCCAAGTTGACCAAAATCATCAGGTAATTTATGAAATGTTTTTTTTACAGAACGACCATATTTTCGTAATGTGTTTGGATAACCAAAACGCGTTGTTCTGTTGTAACCAAACACATGATTAAAAATGCCATGAGTAATCATTTGTCAAAAAAATTTCGGGTTGCCACCGAAATAAATATTTTGTTTGAGCTTAAAAAACCAACAGCTGAACACTCTTTACGAGAGCATTTTAAATTGATTTCTCTCAATATAGGAGAAATATTTAAATGGATTGCGTTTGGGCTGACATCTTAATTAAACATTATCGAATTAATATTATTTTCCATTTAATTAATGTGATTCGAACGAGAAGTGAAATGATAATATTTTGTATCATTGTTATCGGAACAGAGAAAGGAATAACTTTTAAATCTTAGCGTAAAATCCATTCTCTTAGATGATCGTAAAATTTGGGGAGTAAAACATAAGTATAAATTTGGCGCGCGTGTTATGTATAGTCAAAATGCAAGGTTTCGCTGCCCTATTTTACCACCATTTAATATATTACTTACCTCTAAATAAATAACACGATTTGTATGTTCAATAACAGCCGATGCATCAGATGCAAAGAAATATTCAACCTCTTTATCATCGACGGGCATAAATTCTGATGTACTGTCACTGCGTGGAATGATGGGCACATCACGTGTAATAAGAGGGCGGTGATCTAAATATTCAGGATTGTTAGAAAGAAAAAAAAATATGAAATTAATTAAAATAAATAATCGTTAGACATCGACGCCATTTTCCTTTTCGCCCCCGACTTTTGTAATGATTTAATAAATAATGGTTTCTTTTTTATTATGTACAGTTTGTGCGAAATTATATGCTGCCACCTTTTGAAAATTATTTAATAAAAAAAAAAAAAATAGAAAATACTTTGTATTGAACTTTGTGTCATTTTATATTTTAGAGATGACTTTCACCACAAAAAATAAAAATGATTTAAATGCAGCTGTAAAATGAGTTTTAATGTTAATCAAATTGTTGTGATCGATTGTACATTATATACATACAAAAAAATTATACTAATTAAGCAATATATATAATTAAATATATTAAAACAATTAGTGTATTATCTAAGTGAATGCGCAATTTACGTGATTAAATAGCGAAATTGTAGTAAAATTTTGGTTGGCCAGCAATGTAGTGTATCGATCGAGCGTTCTGTGTATGTATATTGAATGCCATCTAACGTCGAGCGTTTGAAATTGTGTTACACCAATTGAAACTTACTAGTACGTTATTGTTATTAAACCATAAAACTCCACGATACAGTTTCAATAAAATTAACACAATTCCCTGCGCTTAAAGTATGCAGCACGTTTATATAATCTGCACATATGTTGGGTGAATGGAATAATATTTACAACGCTTATAATAATGATGTAAGAACATAAAATACAAGTTCTTTAGGACGTAATTATTTTTTGTTTATGTCTGTAACACAACACACAAGATAAAAACAACATACAAATGAAAGTATGTTGACTTACACTAACTATTGTGTTTAAAATGTTTTAAAATGTACTCGGAATAATATTGTTCCTGCGCCATATATCCAATTTTATAAATTACAACATTAAGCTGAAAATTAATTAATAAAATATTATTGTTATGCAAATAACGTGTATTCGAAGGGCAAAAAAGTATTTTATGTATGTATTTTAAACCCTTGATTGTAAACGTTTGCACTTTCAAAAAGCTAGGAAAAAAAACTGCCACCAAAACTAAATATGTAGTTTGAATACAATAATGAACCACGAACGCCACCTTTAAGGAAATTATGTAAATACTAAGTAAAAAATATGTACTAAAATGGCTCTTCCGTTCAACACAATCCATTTCACAAACATTAATAAAACGGAAATTACCTTGATGACCAGCAGCATCAGCATCTACAGATTTCATATAAATAGGTTTATAATATGAAAAATCGTGTCACACATTTTTTGTATTATTGGTTAAAAAATATATAAAAAACAAAAACAACAAAAAAAAAATAATTAGTAACAAATAAAATAAATAACTTAAATTTTAATAATATGTAATAAAATCATAATGTGTTTATAACAAAATATGTATAATGATATTTAAACCACGCAATCGTGCGCGCGTCACTACACATCGCAACTACTTTCATTTTATGAATATGGATTACTTACACTTTATTATGTCGTTTATATTATACGCCTAGTATGTTAATTGCTGTATTGAAATTGAAAACAAAACAAAAAACAAATATCTCAAGATCGATGTAACAACAATGTATGACATAAAAGATTAAATTTAAATATAGTGAGTTAACACTTTCGTCGCTAGAGTCGTACTTTTTGGCTGTATAATACTCTAAATAAATAAAAATATTTCTTATTGGAGACACTCCTTAAAATATTTTTGTACACAAACAACACATTTCTCCTATATAAAACATTAATCATGGCGTCAACAAACAACCAACTCCGCATACCTCAATATACTTGCACTTTAGTATACTGCATTATGTATTGCGGTTTAATAACCTTTCATACAATATCAATTTTCTAATCACGTGCAATAGTTAACCTTTTGTAAACTTGCATTTATGTAGAATGCAAGTATGCGTAATTGCTACTAGGGTCTTTTGATATATTCGTAGATCGAGATACGAAATACATAAAAGTTATGATAAATTGACTACACAATTTTTATTGATTGGTTTGCCATCTAGTGGATATAAATAGAAACAAAAAATTTTCAAATCATATCGCCATTTCGGAGAATTGCCAGACAACTATAAGTGGATCTGACGGCAAAAAATATAAGCTTGTTCCGGATATTTTTGTATGTTAATTTTTATTTTCATAAAGTATGCCGTGCTAAAATTTCATAGGAAAAAACCCGCAATGAGCTTATTTTTAATGCGCTAGATGTCACATTCCCAACTTTAACAGTCGTCAAATTTTTCGCAGGCTATTTTAATCATTTTTTCAAATTTGTTTTCAAATTTTCTAATATACACATTTCTCTCCCTACTAAGGGAATAATTTCGAATCGATTTACCCAGTCGGAATTTTTCCCTTAGTAGGGGAAAAATTTAGAAACATGCAAAGAAATTTAAAAAAAAGGATTAAAGCATAGCAGGCGAGAAAAACGAATAATAAAGGGAATTCTAAAGCAAATAATTTTCCGATTGGGTAGGATGTTGTAACATCACTCTTTTCGAGCTTCGACTTAGTTTATTTTAACTTTTTAAAATCAATTAACATTCTATTTCGTGTAAACAATATTTGTTTTATATCGCGAACAGGTTGACTCTTGATAAAATTGTGAGCTTTCTCTGTTTTCTACATTTCGATAAACGTATCACGAAAAAATTATTTGGTGATAAATATAGAGTCGATTAATCTAGTAGTTTTAGAAATCATAGAAAAGAAGAGTGATGTTTTACTCGAGCAAGCTGAGAACACAGTTGGTTCTCTAAAGCCCAGACAGATTTATTGATCGGGATGAAACTTCTTATTTAAACTTTTCTCATAAATGAAAAATTTAAATAAGAGGACTCCTTCCAGGTCCTACCGATTTTTGGTTGAAATCGGTCCACCGGAAGTGGCTGCCTCCATAGGAGCTGTTTCGTTATCCGGATCATTCCAAAATTTAACGGAAATGACGTATTTTGACAAAAAAAACTGTTTTTTAACAAAAAATCGGCCCTCTACTTCATGAGACTTAAGCTTTTTCCACAAATTGGGAGGCCGAAACCGGTCAACCATTTTCTGCGTGAAAATATAAAATAATATATTTTCCATTTTAAGAAACTGTGTTTGAATATAAACATACGAAAATACAAACAGATTAAGGACTTAGTGATAAAACCGACCGGCGATCTGGTTATTTGGGATAGTTTGTGGAAAAGTTTAGTAAATTAATTTATTTTCGAGGTTAAGTGTATTTTACAGCTTTTGTGCAAAGAAGAAGGAAAGCTCATGCATATCTTTAAATTATAAACTATGACTGAGGCCTTTACATTAAGACCAATTATAACTAATTGGCAAACGCTATAAGATGGTCAGTCATTAGAATTGGGAAACCAATAAGTGTTCAACCATGGTCTGAAGATGAAAGACGCAAATCGAATCGAAAAAATGTTTGAACTGCTAACAATGCCATAAAAATATTACTGAATTAAAATTTGCTGAGAGTGGGGGGTATTTTTAATTTTGGTTGTCATAAAAAATACTTCGATTTGTATTTTTTATTTATTTTTATTGCAACCAAATCGCAACAACAAAAAATTTAAGTATAAAACATGTTACTGTTGCGCCGCTCACACACATAGAAATTTTTGATATTATGTTCTCTTTCTGGTTTTCTGCACAAAAAAACTGCAGTAATGGAATTCCGCCACTTACTATCGAAATAATTGAACAGGGAATTCAGTATCACTTTCAGCCACGTTAAATTACCAAACAAAACATGCAGAAAAAAGCTTTTTGGCGCACTGAGCTTAAAAAGTTGAGAACAACTCTACAAAAAAATACTTTATCTCCCGATATCTTCATGGCCCCAGAGCTTCCTAGTCTGTTATCAAACATTTTGAAATCTTTGGATATAATTGTTCTACATTCACTTCCTGAACTCTCTCTTTATCTGCTTCTTAGCGACATGCAGTTGAGTTGGCAGATCCTATGAATCGGCACGATATACAATTATAAATTCATGGTTTCCCAGTTTTTGCCAAAGTTATCAAAGATTATATATACGATTGCTTTGGAGTTTGGTTTGGACTAATATGCCTCTCCACTACTTCTTTATCATTTTTCACGAAATTGTAAAGTAGGAAATGTGCACTTTACACTTGCTATGTTGAATGCTATCAAAAACTACAAACAATCTACAAAATAATGCGCCTTTTTTGTTGGCATGATGTGTTGATATCAACACACATGTGGAAAGGCTCAATGAGTGTTGGCACGTTCAATTGAAAAAAAACAAGTTATTGTGAGTTTTTCGTTTAACTTAGTAATGGTTTTTAATTTTAAATAGGGCTTACAAAATTGCGAGTCGCGAACAAATGTGTCATCGTAAAAAAATTGGTGTTTTCACGACAAATGTCGATCGATATCGACGTTCATGTGAACGAAGAGTGATCCATAACTATTTATTAAGTAAACATCGCTGAATGTCTGATGAACCAAGCGTTACAACATTCTGAAGTCTTGGTGCGTCAATAAGCATCTAACTGACCTTGTGGTGTTCAACAAATGATGAGATTTGTGGATGTTCCAAACGCTAGTTTTCTTCTCAACAGTTTCGCTATATAGCCTTGGTCAAAGATTCGTTATCTATAGCGGAATGCTTATACTTAAGGCGTCTGCGATCACAGGATTAATATTTTGATGAAACCGATTAAAATTTAAAAGCGTTGATTGCGTAATCTAGTAATATTTAATTTGTGAATCTTGCGCTGACACGATCGATATAATATTTTTGATCTATGGCTGATAAGCCGACGCAGCGCATTAAATTGATACGGAATAAGCTAATCAAAATAAATATTGAAAGTTTCCAAAATAATACGCTAAGGTGCGACATAACTCAGTAAAGACTTAAACACCCCTAGTACAGTAAATACACCATTATACGTGACGGCATCACTGTCTGTTTCAACTGACTTGTCATACTAACTAAAGCTGTTTTGAATAATTGTACAAAATCTTTTGTTTATATGTGTTCGGCCGCAAAAATGCTAACACCATTGCTTTATTATTTTTAGAGAACCTAGAGCGCGTCAACTAACAATATTTTTAAAAATCGTATTCTAAAAAGATAGTTTGACCGCCATATTCTAGTTTTGCTTTTGGTGTTTAGGATGTGGATATACAAATGTTAGAAAGCTTATTCTAAACGAAGGCAGGTAAAAACCGATTAATAAAAATGCTATGCATTGTTCAATGTTTAGACAACCACTAAATAGAGTTTGAATACGAGTATCTTTTTAAGCCATTCAAGTATTTGAAATTCTTTTTGGAACCAAAGTTGAAAACCTCACTCGGTTCAAAATAGAATGAATATATCTTTGTTCAATGATCAACCCCTTCTTGTGTGTTAAGTTGTAAGATAAAGGTGATCATTAATTGTGGTGCATTTTATCTAATTTCAACATACACGATGATGCTTATTGATTTTATAGTATTTTTAATTAAGGATGGGTTGATAAATGTTTAGAATAACTCCATCTATGCGTCACTAGTAACAGCGTCTTTTGTTTGCCGTGAAGTATGTTTTTTAAACGAAAGTTACAACGTGGTGCAGTGATTAAATTCTTTCAAACCAAAACAAATCATCGATAAGTAGAAAACAGGGTTAGATGAACATGTACGTCAAATGGAATTGTTTATAATTGGGTAAATGAATTTAAACGTGCCCGCACAAGCAAGCACAAGTAATGTGAAAAGAGGTAATACCACCAGAAATGATCTTGAAGAAGAAAGAGTGCTCTTCCAATATAACAATGCGCCATCACATTCATCATGATAATTGGGCTTTGAATTGCCTCCCCATCCACCATCTTCATCTGATCTAACCACTTAGCCATGGTGATTTAATAGAAAAATTATGAAATAATAGCTATCAAAACCTATATTGAAAAATAAAGTGAATTTACTTAAAAAATTATGTTTACTGTTTCATTCTAAAGACTTATCAATCCATCCTTGTATATATTAAATAGTAATGATAATACCTAAATTATATTTTTAATGGTGCAGAATTTTAACTTGAACCAGTATTACAACAAAGGTAGGTATATTGGTTAAGTTCAATTTATATATGTATTTTGTTTGTGTTTCACATATAACCTATACACGGAACACCGCTCGTACTTCAAATAGTAGTAAAAATCGTATTATTTTCTAAATTGTAACCAAATATTTCGTAATATGTGACGCAACACTTGCATTTACAAATATTTAGACCAAACTGGCAACATATTTTTATGTGATTTAAATATACATATTCATTTTCTAAAAAAACACAAATTCACACACAAAAATATGAAAGTAGTTGAAAGTAGTTTTATAGAGTTATTTTTTAAAATTAAATTATATTTTGTTATAAACTATAATACTAAATAATATATAAAATCAACATAATTATATAGAGAACACTATATAGTAAATAGATGTAGTCTATGATAAAATAGTATAGATCAGAAAATATCCACCATAAAAAGCGAGAACAATGTATAATGTTATGTGGTGCGCTTCGATCCTTTTTGTGTGTATTAGTATAAGGTGCTATATATAGATTTATTTGTGATACAAATTTTAACGATCGATCGAATTTCACATTTCGCGCAGACACATATTTAATTAAGCTCATTATCAAATCTTATATGATCTAAACGTTATGTATCTAAAAACCACGCAAATATGCACTAAAAAAATGAAAATTTTAACAATAAATCTGCGAAATACGCGCGCGGCGGGAAGATCAAGATCGTGAAGATCTATAAATTAAATAAATAAAAAAAAACAGATTAAATTTAACAAGATTTTCGAGCGAAACGATCAAACTTTAAAATTTAATACCGCGCCCCACATTGGGCGCCCATTAAAACATCTATCACAAATATGCTTAATCGAGACTTAAGGAAAACTGAACACGGATTTTTTGGTATTTAAAGTATTCCTTAAACATTAAAAAGAAAGCAGATTAACAGATTTTGGTGTTTTTGTATTGATATTATTAGGCAATAAATTACAAATAAAATGATTCTTTAGTAAATTAATGATTCTCAAAATTTTTATTTTATTTTGTTTGATAATTTTGTTTGATATATAAAAGCTTTATCACACTATTCATTTATGAATATTCGTTTGATTATAGTCTGTCGCGTTATATTTAAAATTTTAAAATCGCTTCGTCCATTAAATGTCGATATTTGTCCACCAAATTATGTATTTTGGGAATTGTGTTGACGACGAAATATCAAATTAAAAAATAATGACGTATTTTTAAATCTATATTGCTAAATAAATATGTTATAAAGGCAAAATCTATACAGAGATAACCTTGTCAAGGTCGGTAAAGATAACAGCCGAACAATTGATCAATATAAATAAAAAAATTGTTTATCTTATCACACCGCTATAGTTACGCTGTTATGTACTGATGTCGTCCACTATGCGCTTAATCAAACTATATTTTTATGATGAATAGTGCAGCACGCAGTCACATTTTTAATGAACAATGATCTACTTTAGTAAAAAAAAAAATATTGTAACAGAACAACAAAATTAATTTATTAGGTTTTAAAGTTTTTCTACCTTTATTGTTATTCAACGGCTGGGCAACAGAATCATCTATAATTTATTTTTTTACACATATACATATATATAATATATTATTGTTCAGGTGTGTGTGTGTATGATTAATTAAGGATTTTTTTATTTTATTATGCACAATTGGTGTTTTATTTTGGTATTTATCGAACAAAAAAATTATAATATAAATTAATTAATAAAAAATCAGTTTTTTGGTTTTTTCATTTTTCATTTACCATGCGGGAAAAACACAAAAAATAAAAATAAAAAAAAAGAAATTATTAAATAAAATTATATATTAGTTACTAAAAAAAAAATAAAATAAAATATAAATTAAACAACAAACACACGTACATACAACAAATAAAGTGTACAATTGTACATGAACCATCCGGAGGCTTGGTTATATTAATACTCAGGTCCAAGCCCTCGAAATCGCATATACACGCACACAAACAACTCCCAAGTATTTATTTAATAAATAATTTTGAAAAATATAGAAAATTTATAAAAAATATTCGGGTTAGTTAATAACAAATAATTTTGGAATAATAAAAGAATAACGTAATATTGTTTTTGCTAAGAAAACCCAATTTTTTTTGTTTGGTTCTTGTTTCTTACCTTTGCCATATAAAATTGGGATGTGATCGGTGGCCAAACGTGTTTTTGTTTTGATGCCAACTAGGAGTGGAGAACCACGACGAGTTGCAACACATTCACCTGGGAAATGAATTGATTTGAATGCTAGGGCGAATGCACCTTCCTGAAAAAAAAAGAATATGCAGGGTTAGAAATTGAAAACACATTTATTGATTATAGAAATAGATAGAGACACTGTTGAGGTACAACAATTTAGATTTAAACCTAATTTAGTAGAGAAAATAGTTCTTGATTCCAGCTTAAACCAAGTTATTACTATCTTAACTAACAAGATTCTTTCTCAAAACTAATAAAAGCAAAAAAATAAAAATAAACATCAGTTTATAGCAATTTGCAATTCTCTTGGATTCAAGTGTGAAACATAATAATTAAAATACGGATTCATGTGAAGTTGTCTCGAAAAAAATCAACTTAATCTGTCCTTTCATCTTCAACAAATAAATAAATTTAAAATTAAATACATAGCTTGAACTGTACAACGGTCTAATCTAAAAACAACACAAACAATCCAAACATAACTCATATTCATTATCTAAATGCACCCAAAAAAACTAGCACGCAACCAAATTGGTTTCCATTTTGGTTTTCTGTCTCTTTAAGGCGTTCTTTCGCTCTTTCATTCATTCAAACAATTTTTTCGACCAATCATATTGGTCCAGACGATTTTTTTTCTCCTACCTTTTTTCACAAGACCTGATTGGTCAAAAATTGTTTGAATGAATGAATGAACGAAAGAACGCAATACTGAATCCGCCTTTAGGTTACAAAATAGAAAACGTTAAAACCGAAAAACAAAAGAACTCGGTCGTCTCTGACGAGACCATAAAAATAGGTAACTGGTATATTTAATTTATTTATATTAAAGACAAATTACAAAAGAACGTCGATCAGTTGTGTTGACAATAAATGCGTAGGATATAAATTTAATTTTATCAAGCGTGGTTTATCGAAACATTGATGACGTCAATATAATTGCACATACTTCAAAAACCAAATCAAAAAGAACGATCCGGTATAATTACGTACGAATCCGGTATACTTACATGTAGCCGTTCGAGAGGACCAACAGCGTGTGAGAATAATCGTTTACTTTTACAACTTGGAATCCGTTACGTAAAGCGTATTTTTCTCTTCGCTAATTACAAAAACAAACACAATGATTCCATTTGGCATATGTGCATGCATTTACACGCATGTCATTCGGTTCCAGAAATGCCACACAAAAATTTGAAAGTTTTATCAATAAAAGTCGTTCGAGACTTCGACTAGTTTTCACCATAATCAAAACAGCAACTTTGAACTCCATACGTGTTACTTTAGTTACATGAATAGGCGCAAGGTTTACCCGCAATTGTATTAAAAAGTGCAATAGCAGTTTAGCCAGGCCCCTTGCAGTACTTTTTCAACAAACGCTCTCTTCTTAGATATACCAATTGACGTTCTGCATGCTTAAACTATTTGAAAGTATTGTATATGACACTTTAAGCTTCTATTGTTTTGCCCAACACAGCATAGTTTTCTCAAAATATTATCAACTTTACAAATCTTATCGAGTTTGCTTACCGTACTGAAAACGCTATTTAAAATGATGGCGAGGTTCATGTAATCACTACAGATAGAATATCACAAGAATGATATTATCTATACAAAATTGATTTAGGCGGAGAATGAGCTCTCCCCATGAGGATGTTACTTGAGGCTAACGATAATTACACAAAAATCGATTACATCATTAGCAAGTTCTCGTTGAAGAAACTTCTTTATATTCCCCTTTTGAATGATGAATTTATTTTCATTTAAACTTTAAATTATTTTTTATTTTATTAAAATTTTATTTAATTCTTGTTTTTTATTTTTATTTTATCTTGAATTATTTCTAATCTGTAATTAAGCCAATTGACCAGCGGAGAATTTCGTTGTAAATCATTTAAAATTTCTGAATTTCAGTACAGATTAATAACAACTGGCTTCATAATTTCCATTCGACCCAGTTCTGGTTTTCTGCGTTGCGTTACGTTTATTGAACACTTCCATTTTCTGCAAAACTCGTGTACTGTACGATAAACCGAGCGAAACTATTGATGTCATGCTCTGCAAGACTCCTCGTAATTCGATTTCGAGGATCCAGTTCAAGTAAAGTGTTCGAACGCAACGATGTAGATTGGAATTAATGAAACTTGTGGGATCATCTATGTCATACATGAAATTAAAATGGGAAGGGGGGGGGGGAGGGGGGTAAGGGTGCTCTACCGATCCATATTGCCTCAATCTGAACACGATCAACAACGGTCCTTGAACGCAATGTAAAATGCGGTAAAATTTTAATTGTCTCAGCTTTTCTCATCGTAGACCCTGAAAGCAGACACTAAGCCGATTTTTCACCGCGCTTGCAAGACGCTATCCTAGGTAAGCTTGTTTGAATAATTTTTTCATCGTAGGGGATATTTTTTTTTTATTTTAATAGTACAATCTTATCACATGATTACTAATAACGATAACGCACTTATTTGAAACTTATAAGTGGAGCGGGCATCGGTTTACAAGCAAACAATATTCTGCTCCCAATATTGAATTTTTATTTATTAGATGACTACTAGCTCATGCGGTTTAACTATTTTAAAGCGTCTCAGTTCTTGTGTTATAAGTTGTATTGCTTCACTGTTGATATGTTGCAGTAACCTTCTTCGTATGTTTGATGGCAAATTCCTGGATCACTTCGTCAATCCATTTAACATTTAAGACGTTGTGTAATTCTTCGTTAGTTACATAGCGGTAAGCATTCGTTATTCCTCGGAGAAATTTGTTTTGACAACGTTGAATAATTAAACGATTTGATTGTTTAGTACAGCCCCAGATACTATACGTCCAAATTGGTTTCATTATCAATTCGTAGATCAGGCGTTTACAGTACAGGCTAAGATTAGAATGTCGTCTTGTTAGCCAGTACATCTCACGTTGTTATATTTGCAGTTGGCTCTGCTCTTTGTCTAATGTGATATTTCCAGTTCAATCTTGAATAGAGATGCAATCCGAGATATTTAGCAGTTTTAGCTTCGGGTATTTGTACTCCATTGAGAAATGTATGGATGTTGCTATTTTTGTGCCACAACGCGTATGTTACATGTACTGATTACCGCACGTTAAGCTTTATTTTTCAATCCCTGGTCCATTGGCTGATTTTATCGAATGCTTGCTGTAAGTATTCTACTGCTTGATTCTGCGATTCACTTGATGCCAATACTGCAGTATCATCAGCAAAAGTTCCGATGAATGTTGTTTCCGTTGTCGGTATATCGGAAATACACTTCCTCAAGTAGATATAGGATGGGTCCTATTACGCTACCCTGGGGCATCCCCGCTATGGCTGGGTGGGTAAAAGTTGGAGTATGTTTCTTCATGTGACACTTCTAAATATGCGTTTGGAGAGATAGAATTCCGTAGACTAGATGTAATTCGCTAGTGCTACATATACATGGTATTGTTCTATATATAGATAATATTCCTATGTAAAATATCAACGTCAGTTGCCGCGGCCTGATGAGATGACTGATTTTTTCAAATCAATAATCTCATTAAGTTTGAAACTGATTGTTGCGATTCTTGCAAATCTTCCATCTATAATTCATATTAAATTCCAAAATTTCTTCTCTTCAAGTGCTTGTTTTATCTTTGCAGTCACGCGATGAACTTGAGTAATTGTGTTTGACAACTTTGAAATAGTAGGTAATAAAGAGATCGGCCTGTATGGATGCCATTTGGTCGGCTGGTTTGTCTGTTTTTTTTATTCTGATTATTTGTGCAACCTTGAATCAGTCGGCACATATGTAAGTCGAAAGCAAGCATATGTATGTTAACATAGTGACTGTTTTCTTTGATAACTCCTTAAACATCCTTGGCGAAATTTCATCAACTCCAGGTGACTTTTTGGGATTCAAATTCATATCTATTTCTTGTGCAATTTCTAGTGTCACCCACTTCTGATGTTTGATGAAGATCTATAGACAGGTTTCGTATCAATCCTAGATTGTATGTCGTGTGGTTGAAATACTGACGCCAGATGTTGTGCAAACAGTTCAGCTTTTTCTTCGTTACGTCGCACCGATTATCCATTTATGTTCCTTATAGGAGGCACTTGGATTACTGGCCTCTTGTATCTTTCAGTAGCTTTCCAAAGAGAATAATTTTTGTCAGATTCAGGATCCAGTCCTTTCAAATAATTTTCAGTACAAGTTTCCTTATGTTCTTTAATTAATCGATTAACTTTATTAATTACCCGATTAAAATCTTTTTTGTCAATAATGTTTCTATGCTGTAATTCAAGTTCTTGTTTAGCTTTACGACTAACTTTTTACACAAATAACTTGTCCAGTTTCTCTCTAAATAATTTCCAATCAGTAAATTTATTAGTAAGATTAAGTTTGGTTTTCCGTTTTAAGACTAATGTACTCAGAGTCGTTAAAGACGGATTCAGTGTTGCGCTCTTTCATTCCTTCCTTCGTTCTGAAATTTTTTTAAACCAATTTTATTAGTTAAAAACGACGTTTTTTTCTTGTGAATTTTTTTCAGCAACTTTGATCGATTTAAAAAAAAAAAAATCAGAAGGAAGGGAGAAACGAACGAACGCAACACTGAATCCGTCTTCAATGCCTTCGGCTTCAATGTAATTTGAGGCTATTCCTTTCGAGATATAAAAGTCAATCAAATCAGGAACTTTTTTAATAATAGGTTGGTTTACGCGATCAGTGATATTCACAACCTGGCATTTCTATTGCACTTAGGAGTTCTTTTCCTTTTCCTGGTGTTATGAGTCGAGATTCCCACGCAGTATGTTTGGCGTTGTAGTCACCTCATATAATAAACCTTGGTCCAAGTTTATTAAAAATGTTGACATATTCATTTCTTACGATATTATGTCTTGGTGGGCAGTAGATCGCCCCTAAGCTTAGTTCAGCACCACCATGGTTAATTGTTTAGATATGTCTGATGCTTCCAGCTTGAAGAATTTTACGATACTCTTAAGATGTTACTACCGATCAATACTCAATGCAGAAGATTAAAGAAATACGTGATCTGCTAGATGAACTATTACAAGGCGGAGCAGAGTACACGTGGACTGAGGAACGGGCCATCTCATTTGATCAGCTCACCAAGAAAATCATTGTTCCAGCTGAAGATGAGGTGCTGTCAATCTTCATAGCTGCTGTATCGCAGCCTATCCGGCAAACCGCCTAAAGCGATACACGTCTCCTCTATAATATTTTTTCATCTTCTACACAATAATGCACGATTTACATGTTCCAATTTTTTTCCCAACAAATTTTCTCCACAGAAAAATAGAGCTGCACGCAAATACCAAAAAATTACTAGTTAAAAAGAGACAGCCATATGTAAACAACATTTCCCCAAATTAAAAAGAAAAAAACCCAATTTTATTTTACTGGAATTTGTTTCGTGCTCCTCTCGCAAACGAAAATCGTAATATACTTAACCCTTCATTTTTTACTGCCAAGGGGGGGGGGGGGGGAGTAAATTCCCAGAAAAATACGGACAAAGAACCGACGTAACGATTCGGAGTAAAATCATATTCATATCTTCTCCTTGGACTCTTTAACGAAAACAAATTATCGGTTTCGATAATCTTACATATTTGCTCAATTTAATCAGACTTTTACATTGTTTTCCATTATATCGAACTCGCACCTAACTTCCTACGCGTCAATAAGTGATATCTGTGATGTTATTGTTAAATGGTTGTAAACGGTATTTTATTGCGGCCAATATATACTTGGTCAAGGTGGCTACGTGCCTCTTGAACGATTTTGTAATGGAAATATTTATATGATGCACCCTTCAATTAACAGCAGTGTTTTGAAGTCTCCGTATAATAAAAAACTTTTTTTATGTACACAAGTGTTTTAAATAAAAATAAATGGTGTACTTACAATTTGTTGCACAACTTGTTCTACTAATTCCCGGAACGAGTACGTTGGATGTTGCTTATATAAATGTCCAATCAATTTAGCAATAATTTCGGTGTCGGTGTCCGATTCAAATTTATAACCACGTTTCTCTAGGAATGTTTTGATATCCTTGTAATTTGTTACAATCCCATTGTGAACGACAACGAACGAATGTTCCATGTCGGCACGTTGTGGATGTGAATTTACTTCGCTTGGTACACCGTGGGTGGCCCAACGTGTATGCGCAATACCACAATGAATTGTTACAACATCATGGGCATTTTTGCTGTCGAAACGTTCTTCGACTGCTTTCTCAAGCTCTTTAACTTTACCGGTTTGTTTTATCATAACCATGTCCTTGGCATCGAAACTATCGATTGCAAGACCGGCTGAATCATATCCACGGTATTCTAATCGTTTTAGACCGGTAATTAGAAAATCTAATACTTCCCGGCGTGTTTTTGGTGTCAAGTAGTTTATGTAAGCAAAGATTCCTGTAATGAGAAATTGTAAAAAAAAAAAATAATTAGAATACTTGACCAAATGATATTTTTGTATGTGTGTGTGTAAAACTTTACTCTCAATTCTATTGTTTCGTAAATTCTTTCTAATACATAATCCCAATACACGTTTGATTTCTTAAAATCTATAGAATAAATAAAAAAACAAGAAATTTCGATTTCTGGACGGCCTTCAAAAACTGTATTAGATATTTATAAAGTATGTTTTCATTTCACTTTAGACTTAACGCGCTGTAGTCGTACGGTAAAGTAAATTAGAAAAAATAAAAAAATAATATCTTTTCCGCATTACTACTACCACCAAGTCTGCGCTTGATTGCATTTTCATATATATGTACATACTCGTACGAGTATTATTAGTTTTCCTAATCGAAACTGTAAAACGTTATTTTATGATGGCCTAAGGTTATGTGGTGATGATTGAAGGATTTACCTCATGTAAATTACATTGTGCAGTGCGAACAAGCATTGCGGAGGGAAAAAAAGCCCAATCGAGCAGTTCTTCTTATTTGAGTATCATATGCTTCAATTAAAAAGACATCTGCGCGTTCGTGAAACCCATGATTGTAACCAGTTTGAACGATGACATTTTTCAACAATTAACGGTTTTCTTATATATGTAGGTATTCCTAATGCATAAAAATTATTTCCTTTAGCAAAAAAGAGCTAAACCACGGAATCGCAGAAAGACAAGTGGCTCGTGTGTATCAACATTATTTTTTATTAGACTCAACTGAAATGTTTCGTTCTTACATTATCGATTCTCTTAAATTTCCCAGTGCCTGCCTAGATGTCTATTTAACTTAGGGTTTTCTAAGCTAGAGGCGAAGTTATTTTTCCTTACTTACTATGTCAAGTGGCCTCGTTCTTTGGAGTCTTCTTTCAACGACAGGGTTATCTATCATATGGCGAATATAGGGGTTTCCGTGTTCCTGGAGCCTTATTCCGTGTTTGGCGACAGGCTTGTTTATGTATCATTTTGGCGTTTTTTTTGCTTAGTACATCGCCATAGTTGAATACCGTAGGTCTATATCGGCTTCAGTATTTGCCGATATAGCAGCAGCTTGTTGTCAATTGTAAGCTCAGAGCCTCTACCTATGAGCCAATACATTTTTCTGGACTTAATTTTAAGTTCTTCTTTTTTTGACATGCTCTCTCCACTTGAGCTTGGCATCGAGGGTCATGCCAAGTTAGTTAGCTTTGTTTGCATATGGCACCGATCGTGAGTTAATTTCTATCGGTAGATGGGAAGCCTTTGGATATGTAAAGTTAATATGCGTGGATTTTAAGCTTGATTCTCCGCCGCTTAGTCCAGTTACAAACCGCATTGGTAATCTTCTGGCGTTTGCTCGTTGCATAAGCGACATTACTTCAAACCACCATTATTGCTGTGTCATCTGCAAAGGTGGCTATGGTTCCTTCATTTGTTGTTGGAATACTCTTGTATATAATAAATACAGGTTTGGTCCTAAGATACTTCCCTGCGGGACACTGACAATGATTTTCTTTAGTTCGGCGTATTCATCCTCATATTTCACATGAAAATGTCTATTGGATAAATAAGATCTTAGTATGGCATAGAATTGCCTCGGCAGTTCTTTCAATAATGTTGGTGATTTTAGGCACCTGTTCAATTGTGGAACACTTTCTCTGAATTCAAATTGATGCGGAGGAATTTGTTGTCGGTCCTCAATTATTGGTTTAGGTCTTTTTAGTAATAATTTTTCAAAGAGTTTGGACATAATTGGCAGCAATGAAATTGGCCTGTATGATCTTTTATCGTTGGGTGGTTTATCAGGTTTTGCTATCATGATTACTTCTGCTACTTTCCATTGCGACGAAACATATTTTAACCGAAAGCTTGCACTGATTATGTGTAATAGCTTACGAAATCCTTTATGTAGAGCCTTGATTATTTGGCATGTAATCAAACCATACCAGAGTTACTGGGCGTATATCAAAATCATCTAGCTTGTGGTGGTGGTTGGAAGGTAGCCTCGAGATACTCCACAAACAGATCAGCCTTATCTTTAGGACCTCTTGCCCAGGTTTCATCCTCTTTTGGGTGAAAAATTTCACTTTTAGTGAATAATTAGACTTTTTTCATCGGTTAGGCTAACTAGATATTTGTTGTTTGATGCATTTAATCTTCTTCTTATTTTGTATAATGGTGGTACTTGCCAAAGCAGCATAATGAATTGTTTCATTGAGTTGTTCTAATTCATCTTCCAACTGGTGAAAATTTCTTATCGGTACCGCAAGACTAATTTTTTCCTCCATTACTTTACGAAAGAGATCCCAGTTTGTTTTTGATTTTGTTATTCTGAGTGCACTCTCCCTTTGAATTACCATTTCACTGTCTGTCATGCTAACCGGGGAATTCACATTTTGATGTTTGCCGTGCTTGATGCAATTCAGTAGACGTCGTAAATCTAGATCCCCAATAGGAGTTTTTCGCATTAAAGTCACTTCCAATAATAAAATCACGTCCAGGCGATTTAAATAGTATAAGATAGTCCTCCCTTTTCAAGTTATGTCGGAGAGGACAATATGTTGCGGAGACAGAAGTGACTGCATTGTTTCTTCTTCGATATTTTATTCTAAATGGTGTTTTATATATTTTGTATTATTAATTAGCAATGCCGAACCACCTCTTGCTCTTTCCGCTGGATGAATGGAGTGATATAAGTTATAACCCCGTGTTTTTACAAACGAAGATTGAACTAAATGGCTTTCAGATATTAAGAAAATGTCGATTTTTTCTGAATTTAAAAATATTTCTATTTCTATGCATGATCCCATTCGCATTCCAGATTGCTATTTTGAAAGTTGTGTTCTTACTTAACATTTTTTGCTGGTTTTGCGTTAGTATCATGTTGTTCAGATTACTTTGGTCATCTAGCCGCTTTGCAATAGCTGCAATGCTGTTCATAATTGAACGCAAACCTCTCACTACCTGGGCAAATGACCTTCATTGATGAGCTGATATTTGAACCCTTCAATTTTCTTGATTTTGCAGTTGATTTCCTGTTTTATCTCTTAATTTTTGTAGTTGATAGCAACCTCACAGCCTCGATAATTAACCGGATGCCGGTCCTTACAATTTGTACACTTGGCTGGCACATCTCTACCTATTGTACATGCCTGGGTAATATGATTATCTGAGCATTTTACACATCTTGGATCCCGGTCGCAATATCTTCGGGTGTGATTAAATGCCTGACATATTTTGCATTGGGGTATGTGTGTTGTTGTTCTCCTCATTGGTTCGATTTCTACCTTCATGTGAAGGATTTCTTTTATTCCATAAATGTTTTAAACATTCTCTTGGTTGTCAAATACCAGCGCATAAAAAGAGCGCACAGATTTTCCAGTATATTTCATATTAATTTTTATTTGGCGTTCTTCGTTCGTAGTTTCATTTTTAACACCGGCCGAATGCCTCGCAATCATTACATTTTAGTTTGTATACGCCTGTATTCAATATGAAAGAGGTTATAAATGTAATTTATGTAAATGATTAAAAAAAATCCAGGATCATACAATAAGTGGATGATCATCTTCGTTGCAATGATTTTTTTAAATTATAAACGGTAAATGAATTTCTATTTTGTATTTTTGGATTTGTTAATTTGTAAAATAATTTAATCTGCAAAATAAGTTCTATATCATTTTCGTTACTGACTGTATAAGTAACTTCAATGGAACGGAGACGGAACGTATATAGTGAGGATCAACCTTCATACAGCCTGACCTTCCATAACAAGACCTAACTGGTTGTTTGGCTATTTGGCAAGAATACTACGATGAACCAAAATAAACGGAAATGTTGGAAGCTAGTTTGGTTGGGGCAAAGTTTCACAAGTATTTCTCTCTCTATAAAACTACTCTTGAATATCGACGAATTAGTAAATTACTAAATAATTATACTAAGTAGTAGTGCGTAGAGATTTGACGTGCATAGAATTTAACGGAGATCTGGTGCCCATTTCCAAATGAACCACTATAATCTAACTATATTATTCTGCCTAAAATGTCAGGCCACCAACCAGATTTGCTCCTTTTGGTGTAGAGCTAAAATTCACGAATGACGTATAATTACAAACCTTGAGACTAATGCGTTTGCTTTATAAAATTTAATGACAGAACTGAAATGATGCGCATACTTTAAGCACTTTTGACTTAACTTGAAGTAGCGAGATACCGCAAAAATAGCTATTCACAAATCGAACATCGTCACAGTAGTTTCTTAGATATGATGATATGTACAAGTATTTGGATTATTATCAATCAGTTTGTTATCAAAAACAACACTATTTTAATTACACCTGATTCGAAAAATAGAAGTGAATTGAACTGATTCAATTAATTGATTTCTTCGGAATAAAAATATTTATCATCATTCCACACAAATCGTTGGTTAAATTGCTTCTTAATAACCAGCGGATGTAATTTCTACTACAAGTAAGTAATTCCCACAAGGTGTAAGTTTAATAATCTATTTAGTAACATGGAATATAATTTTCTACTATCTAATATGACAGAGTAATAAAAAAAATGTGTTATCTATGCAATTTACGATGTTTACCGGACCGGTAAACAAACATTTTAGTGTACTTTTGTATTTTGAGTGAGTCAGGTATGGGGTTTTAAGTGTTTGGGATTACCCGGATTTAACCCCAACATTATTAATCAAAAACATGACCATGGATGGCAGTATAGATTCAGACCGATAAACGTTACTCGCCATGATAATACGAACAACCTTGAAAATTAAACCAATCTCTTTATGTCACGCACTACATAACCGCATCTTTCTTGATCTCCTTGACCATTTTGGTGTATTAAGTTCTGAAAAAGAACGTATGCGAGTGCAATTTTTCAAACCAAGTGTGACTATATGCTGTATATATAATTTATCCATATATGAAACAATAACTTGATGACTTTGAATATATAAATATGTTAACATAAATCGATTTATAGAAAATGCAGAAATTTTATATTACTTATAAGTTGCGACCTTCTTGCTTGGCGTCTTGTTCGAAGGTGGCATGAAAATGAAACTAAATTTTAATAAAACTTTCTCCAACACATAAAGTCTCTGTGGTCTTACCCAATGACATGCTATCTACGAGTATATACAGCAAAAAATACAGGAAATTGATTTGATCGCGATACACTTTTTGTATATCTCAACCCTGTACATTAAAATTTAATTTCCTACAATTGTTAATTTTATATAATTGGTTCGATCAGTCTCAACATGTAATATATATCACTTCTAGGTTACGGCAACTAGTATGCATACAATCTTATCATCCCTTCCCAAAATTTTCTATTTCCGACCGGTTCCAAAGTCTATCCGATTCACTCAATGATATATAATTGAGGAGGAAATTCAATTTAATCGACCAAACAAATTTTTAATTAAGAAACTCATGTTTTTTTTATGTCTTATCGGATGAACAACATAAAATATTTTATTAAACAAGACTTGTTGTCTTGAATCGATCAGATAAGCAAATTAATTACCAAAAGAAAACTTGTGCGGAATGTAATTGCAAATTAATTTATTAAGGTGAGGCGGTTTCACACTTAATATATATTTTCCGGAATGTGATTGATCGAGTGCGAAATGATTTCGAGGAAGAACGGAAATGAGCTTTGAGTTGAGGTGTCTTTGTAAGTGGAACCGGTAATGAATTTTTATTTAGTGATATCGATACTCATAAAATTTTTTATTATCTTGTCAAATTGCTTCCTTCATATTAAACTAGAACCATATTCATGAGTTCCATAAAAAATTTCCCCGTGTTAACATTCCCAATTATAATTCCGCAAGCAACAAAATTATCTATTCTTCAGTTTCACATTTTTTATTTGACATGCTTAAATTTTTTAAAATATTTTAAGTTTTGACATGTCAACGAGATCGAAAATTAAGTTCTTTCGCAACCATTCGAGTGGAAATGTTCTTTTAGTCACGAGATGTAAAACCATTTTTTATACAACCTCTAACTAATATTCACCTGTGGTAAAAGGAAATCAATGTGCTTTTCATTTTCTGTCGTCTACAAAAATTTGAATTTGGGAAGCTGTGATAAATAATAAACAAAATAAAAATTTCCGCCTATTTTGGATGACAGCCAGGATATTTCTTTTACATCGAGGTGAGATTACCAAGAGGTTTAAAACCAAACTAGCAAACTTCTTTGTAACCTCACCTCGATTTCGATGTAATATTTTTTATTATATTTTGTTAAATAAGAATTTGTTCTAAAATTAAATATATAACACCGAAACTTTGACTGAATTATAAATGTCATTCGGTTGTCAATTATAAATGTCATATCATAAATGTCATTTTATTGAAATAAATAAAATTTTTTTTTGTTTAATGTTGTTTGACTAAATTGACTTGCTCTAACTGATTGAAAGTACTTTTCTGATTATCTTCTGTTACAGTTAGCGCTAACGTAACTATCGCTCAATGCGAGGGATGCCTGTATTTCATTGAAATAAAAAATATTACGAAATACTTTCTGCAAAGGGGTCTGAAATAATCATAAATCATAAGTAACTCGGTAACGATTTAGTACTAAACTGCTTCACTTCCATATATTAAGCGAATATTTTAACCGCATAATTCGGTGATCGAATCCATTTGATCAGCATACAGTCAACATTGAGCACGAGTCACTGGTTTTTTAATCATTTTCTCTCGGTTAGATACGGATTCTAGATGGATTTCATCTGTTTTAATTTACTGCAGTGGGCGCTTTCAGGTCCCCTATCATGATTAGTGAAATCATCGCCAATTTGTTGCCAACTGCTTGGTGACCTGAAACCGCTCAAAGACTCGAAGTTAGCGTTAAGAACATCGTTAAAAGCAGATAATCAAAACCAATTTCAAGTTTTATGCCAATTTTGTTGAAATTTGCATACACACAGAATTATTTTGCCTGAACTTTACAAGGTTCATAACGCCTATAATTTAACCCAATATTTGTCTGGTGTAATACACTATTAGGCAGACTTGATATTCAAATTTATATTTCGCTTTGTTACGATCTCGACATATTTTACACAAAAGGATTTCTTTGGCACCAAGATAAGATTGAGACCCATAGCGTTCAAAATGACCAGAATATCTGGTGACGGGGACGGGTGTACTAAAATATCACTGTTTCAGAATCTTTATTTAAATTTATCGGTGTTAAAAGTCAACTTAATTGAGATTAATCCAAGAATAATTTATTTTACTCAAAAATCCAAACTCGACCAAATATATAGTGGGGATGTAGTGGAATAAATTATTACAAGCGAAAGAATCGACATTATAATTAAC
Source organism: Nephrotoma flavescens (assembly GCA_932526605.1). Lineage (NCBI taxonomy): Eukaryota > Metazoa > Arthropoda > Insecta > Diptera > Tipulidae > Nephrotoma > Nephrotoma flavescens. Next base: position 307,429,395 of record OW052221.1, on the reverse strand, counting down.
ATGACGATTGGACAACATTAGCCTGTCATTTGAGGCTTAAAAACGTAATTCGGTAAAAAGATATGACGGCATCTGGAGTAATAAATTATTTCAGGTATGTTTAAATGTACATAGCGTTGGGGGTTCAAACGTATTTGAAAATTATCAATAGTTTGAAACTCTGAAGCCGAGTTAGACGAAGACGATGATGATACTGCTGAAGTAGTTATTATTTGGCGAAGCAAGGACTAAACGTAATGTAAACGTTTTAAAAAACGGTGGAAGTGAATGGTGAACAACTAAAAACATACAAATTTCAAAATTCAAAAAAATAATGGTTTACTCTCAAAAATGAGCTTACCTCATTAATTGTTTTTGTTATTGATTTATTTTCCCAACAACGCATAAAAGAGAATAACTCAAGAGAAAAGGAAAATAATAAATTGGAAAAATGAAAAAAAAAAAAATATGTTGGCCCTATTCAAGTGACTCTCTCTCTCTCTGGCACTATATCCCATCAAAGGATTTGGCCGCCTCAAATGAGGTTTCATAATCATATTTTCATTTCGAATAACGAGTGATTAATTCATTGATTCTTAAATCAGCCGTGAATCGAACCCGAGACCTCCGGTCGCTGGAGCAAGCATGCTGACCACTTTGCCACCGGGGTCCGCAAATTATTCGGCTAATGGCTATACTTATAGATATTTATCTTGTTTCCATGCAGAGTTGAAAGTGGTTTGAGTTGGCGTCATGGAAACAGGGTAACAGAACATTTTGAACTCGACGAAACTAGTGGAATTGCGTAGAGTTGAAATAAAATGGGAAATGTCTATTTAATTACGTGACGCATTGATTTAGGAAGTGTCTTGTAAAATAAAAAAGAAATGAACAGCGAGAAGTAATCACTTATTATTATCAGGTATAGATGATGTAGACTAAGGTGTTTGTCCGGAAGTACTGGCCTCTGGTGGGATAATAACCCAGCACTTTCCGACCCAAGTGACGAAGCTGCATCCAGTGCAACATCTCTGAGAGAGAACAAAAAATCGAATCTGGATTAATGATGAGGTTTTTATGGAGGAGGTCGAGTTGGAAGACGTAATTTGGCGTCTTTTTGTGTATAGTTCGTGGCATTGGGTATGGACAGAAAGGTTAATAACCTCTAGAAACTAAATAAATTTCAAAAACAAACTTTACTTCTAATGGTTTATTTCTTTTTACTCTCTTTCTTATTTAATCATATAAGTGATCAAGAGTGCACAATGGTAGACAGTAGTGTGGTGCGACATCAAAATAAAGTGAAATGCAAAACTATAATAACTATAACTACTTATAATAGAGAAGCATCTCAGTGGACAGTTTTATCGACGCGATGTGGCTGAAACACAGTGTGTAGATACGAATTGCGAAAACGCAAGCAAGTGTGCTAAACAGTTTATTCTATATTTACGACCTACATATATCACACCATTTTTCTATAAACAAAGCCAAGCATCTGAATACATCACAACCAAACATAGTGAAGAAATCAAAAATAGATAATGGATCTGATAAAAAAGAAGAAGTTTTTCTTAATCCGTAAATGAGTACCGGTCAAATTTCGTTTTTGGAAAGGTTTCTCGGATTAATAAATTAACCAAGCTTATGAGTATGGGTGCGTAGTGATGAGCTTTCAAAGAGCTATAAAAAGCTTTGTTGGAAATCCAACAGGTTGGGCTAAAGTCATTTTGCTATAAGCAAATAGGAATTAAGAAAACACGGCCAGAAGTAATTTGCACGATTCCCATACAATTTGGTTTCTCACTCCTGTTTTACACAAAATATTAAATCGAAATTACTCAACAAGCGACAAACCATTCAAATACACATCGATTAACACGCAACGAACTATTACTGTATACAAATTAGCAAATAATATCCGATTCCATTTTTCAATTACATATTATATACATTTTATTATGATTATTGCTCAACTCAATCACCATGATAAATTAAACGAAAACTAAAAAAAATTTTTGTTGTTAACACTTAAGCCGGCATGGACATATAGATGGATATAAAATATCGAAACAGGAATTACTAAGCCAATCCCATTTACAACACCTAACTTGATTAATGCTAATCCGAGCGCACACATGCTACTAGTCAGAGATATCACCGTCCGCTGGCACCACAACCAAAGATCAAAAGATTACTCGTATAGAGTAGCACGGAACCGGTTTATGTTTGATACTCGTATAAATGAAAGTAGCTTTTTCAACTATTAGCAACACACACCCAACACTTGACACATACACAAGTAAACCACCCTCCAATTGTTTGTTGATTTTTATTGCATTTGACATTTAAGCTACCTATCTATCTCTATTCGTACACGTTGTGTTGCTTTCGACTCGTTTTTTATTTAACTTCATAATTTATATTCAAATATATAGAGTGAGTTCCTTAAGACATTTTATTAGTTATGTAAAATAGTTATAAGAAAATATTGAACTTTAAAATATTAGTAGAAAGAAATTTTTAGCGTATATTGCAAAATCAAATAAAGTTTTTCCATTGTTCAAGGTATTTAGTTATAAGATATGTATAGCGCGTACGTAACAAAGATAGGAAGACTGATGATGAGCAATGATATGACACGGATAGTGGTGACCTTCACAATACGTAACATGAATATAGTCTTGACATTAAAATGCACTGAAAATTTTATAACCCGAATACATTTTGTTCGGGGGTACAGTGTATTATCGTATTTTTGGTTTCGCAGAAATGTCAAAACGATAACATTTTGGCGATTACAATGACGACTGGTCTAATCCATAACAGTGACACCAACCTTTATTATACATAATCTATTTGTAGAGTGGATAATTAATTAAAATCATTCATAAAAAATATTTTGACACAAGTGTACGGTAAAAATGTGATATCAATTTACAGTAACAACATAAACTCAAATCTAATCAAATTAAACAAAACTAATCATTAATTAAATTAAAAATAAGTTTTTTGCTTATTTTTATCAATTTTAATTGATAAGTGTGCGTTCGGTTCTATATAAACCGAAAACAACGTCTTTTAATTAAAAAAAATTCGAGACGACACGGGGTATACGCGGAACATGACGTCACGATGAAATATTTTAGGTATTTTATTAGGTTAAATAGGGATTTGATCGAGTTGCCTCTATCGGTAATATGCCAATTGTTAATTTCTGAGAAATGTATAATTTATAACGCTTTGCAAAGTCACAAGCTATATATACTATCCCAAGTTCCTTTCCGCACTTAATCAATATTTTTTAAACGTACAATAAATTTTTGCTGTTTTGATAGCACTTAATTGATTAGATAAGAGAAACGTCTAAGAAAATTGTAGATTCAATACAAATAAATATGGCAAAACAGGTTAATATATGGTATAATACAATAATAATCAATTAATATAATTAATCAAATGAATTCCTAGTAGTAGGTGTACAATAAAATGCACTTTATCAGTTTGTCAAGTGATTTAATAGTCGAGCTAGTCATCTAATCCGGAAAATGGTTCTAATATATAAAATTTCAAATTTTTTAGTAGAAGTACCACTTTTGCTAGACGAATAGGATCAGAGCCACCTAGATATAAGAGCCGTAAGATTCCGCCATTTTTTATCGTAAGCTTTAAATAGAGGGACAGTTTTTGTCTTGCACAAAAGAATCAGTTTACATTAATATTTTTTAAATAAATTTTTGTAAATAAAAACCGAAATGATAAATTTGAATTTGCAATTTTAATTTAATAACGTTTATTAATTGGTTCCATAAATAACAAATAATTATGAAATCAACATATTTAGATTTATATTTAAAAAAGCTTTATTAGAAATTTTAATTTGATTGATGAATTTAGACGCCGCTTCTCCTAGTCGTGTAGTTTGTGGTTTTAAGTGGCTTGTTTACTATAAAACAAGTGATTGGCCAAAATACGTATTATGTTAACTGCAGCATTTACTTAAAACCCAATCGGCGTTTATATGTTTTTATTAGGCACCTCCAAATACAACATGTCGCAAAACTAAAATTTAAACTGTTTCTATCGCCTCAAGACACTTATTCCGCCAGTATACACGAGTTGTGATTCAACCAAAAATTTCTCCTCTTCTTTCCCCCCTGCCTATAAACAAAATTTTAGTTTATAGGCAGGGGGAGAAGAAGAGAAGAAACTTTTGGTTGGATTACAACTCGTGTAAACAGGCGGATTGGTGTACAAACTGGTTAACTTGTCATAAAACTATACCATGTACTAACCCACACAACTAAACAGAAAATTCAAGTCTATAGAAAAACATTAAAATTATGCCTCTCTTTAATTCATTTCCAATATTACTGAATACAAATGGCTGATTTTCAAATATATGTGTTTTTGAATATGTTCTTAATCGTATAAAATAAACATTTTAATTACTCAAAAATTTTAATTAATTCAAAAATTGGTTATTTTATTTTACTATTACGGCGCTTTAAAATCGTATATGGCTCTGATAGGATTCGATCACGTAAATTCTGAGCATTTGCCAGTCAGACTAATTCTTACCGTTCAAGAATTCCGCATGTCAGTTCTACTTGCTACAACTAAAAAGACCGTAGTTGAAAACATTTTTTTTTTCAGTTACATACTACCATTCTATTAACTGAATTAACTCTCTAATTAAATCTTTTATTTTACATAAAAACATTTACAATAAGTAATAGAGAAGATTCAAGAGCTGATAAAAAATTATTACTTGGTCCAAGGCCTTTCAAATGAATTACACATGATTATATCGATTTGAAAAAAATAGAAGGGTGAATATGTTGTAGCCAACATCCGAACTTCTTATACCACGAATGTATAAATAAATCTCGAATGCACGACACTTTATTTTTAAAGTGAAAATTTAAGCTCTTAGTTTTATCTTGTAGAAAAAAAATCATAATTTCTGCTTAAATTTTAGAAAAAAATGAAAATTTACACCCTTATTCCCCTAGTCGCATCATTTCAAGTGATGTGGCTACTCATCTTCTTGGGTACTAGATCATTAAATCGAAACTTACAAAATATTTGTTCAACAAAGTTGTTCTGGCTGTTTTTTAAATCTTAGTATGCTGCTTTATAAATATTTCTTTGCGACTGCTATCACTTCAAACGGCAATTTCTATCACTTGAAATTTTGACGTGACAAATAAATAAAAAAAATTTTAAACTAATGCAGCCAACTAAGATTTAAAAAAATTTCATTGAGTGTTTTGCACAAAATTATTTATGGTGTTTTCGATTGAATTTTACCCCTCACTAACATAGTGCACTGATTTTTTGCGTCAATCGAACAAAAAACATTTTTACCCTCATTTATGTGTCTGTGTGTGTTAGCTGTTGAGCTAACGTAAATTCAAATATAGATATTGTCACAAATGACAATCGTCAAATCTAAAATGACAGCAAAATGACATTACAGTTGTTGGTGTGCGTGAAAGAGGGGTTACTCTACCAAAAAACCCAGTTTAGCAAAAATTACTCGATGTAATAAAATTTAGGTGTCAGTGCAATTTGTTTTGATCAATCGAACATTTTCGGAGTAAAAAGGGTACCCTTTTTACACTCAGTGCAAGTTATTATGATCAATCGAAAACTACATTAGTAAATATGGATTTTAAAATCTAGTAACCACGAAGATCCCTATAGTCACATCGCATGAAGTGATACGTCTAAAAGTTCAATCACAATGAAACCGCACCGCGCCGCACCGTGTCAAGTCACTTTTACGATTGTCAAACACAATCTTTCCGCGCCGTTTCGTAAAATTGATCCAATTAATTCTGAATCAAATTTACCTTCGATATTAAATTCCTTTGAATTCTGGAAGGCATTAAATTTTTTCATTGAATTCCACAATTCTAAATTCCACTTTTAAAATAATGTTAGTTTTTGCCACCGGTAATATTGAAAATAAGTTTGTTGTATGTCCTGTCAAATGATTTTTTAGGTTATGTTAACTCTCTACTTTGAGTTGGTCTATCTCTTCCGCACGTACCGTTCCGCGCCGACCATTGTGTTTGCATATCTGTTTTACGATTTAAATCACATGTTATGTGACATTTTCTACTTTGACAGATTAACGAAACGGAGCAGTGCGGTGTCATTGTGATTGAACCTTAAGGAAATTGAGTATATTTAATCTTTAAATTTATTTGAATTTTTAAATTCTTTATCGTTTTTTCTAAATGATAAACACACTGGTACACAGATTTCCTCCAAATTTCGCAATGATCTCCTAATTAATGGAAAAAGGTTTAGTGTGAAATTTGATTCGGAATAGTCAATCCGGCTGGCCTGTAAAGATGACGAATTTTGGTGAAATAAAGTTTTTTTTTATAAAACTTCTTCATTGCCGGTAAAATTAACAAAATGTTGTGGGGGGCTGGTTATGTAAGCATTACGAGTACGACTTACGAGAACTAATTTTGAGAAATTTTCAATAAAAACAAAAAAAAATCATAACTTGTGCCACGCTCGAATTTATAAATGTGTACGACTAAAACAACAACAGTCACAATTACTACAACCCTAACCCAAAAAGCTTTTAAATAATAAAAAAGCCTTTTGACGTCCAATCCAGCCCTGGGAGTCAATCCGCGTTCCGTGAAATAATGAAAATGAAAAGTTTTTTTCATTAGCAATCGAGTAGGTTTGCATTCCCCATAAGAAATTTTGATTTCGCACAGTAAAATTTAAAATTACGTGCAAATAATTCAAACTACTAGATTGCCAATGAAAAAAAAAACTTTTCATTTTCATTATTAACGCGACTTGACCCCTGAACAAATTTGGTTTGAAGCTTAATTTACAAAATCGTTTTTTAGGAAATGCTTTCCATAAAAACTCTTATGGAACCTGCCAATTCCAGTTGATCGATTTCGGCTAAAAAACACTGAGATCTCTCAATCTATGCCTAAGCTCTACAGAGGCAGAATTTTTGTTCAAAAACAGTTTTTTCACAAAAATCATAATTTTTGTTTAAATTTAAAAAAAACTGACCTGAACCGGTATTGCTGCAAACTTAATTTAGAATCTTTTATAGTCGTTTTTGTCGTAATTGCAAAATTCAAAATTCGGCAAATCACTATGATCTGCCAATTTATGGATGGATGAAAGTATAAAGTTTCAAGAGGCCGATTTTTTGTTGAAAAAAAAACAGTTTTTTGTCAAAAATGGCAATTTCCGCTTAAATCTTGAAAAACTGAAGTGGACCGATATTGTTGCAAAATCAATTTAGAATCTTTTAGTTCATAATCGTTTTTCTCATAATTATATTTTTTTAAATATTTGCATAACAAACGAAAGAGCTTCTACAGAAAGTGTGTGGACGGATTACAGTCAAAAATCACTGGGATATCTCAATTTATGGAAAAGGCTCAAGTATGAGGATTTAAACCGATTAGTCAATCCGTTTAGTCTGCTCGAAACCACACACACAGACACACGGACATTTTTTAAAAACCACAGTTTTCGACTTCAGCGATATAGCAAATCTACAAAAACTTGAGACTTTCAAAACATACTATACTTTATTTTACTACATAAAAGAAAGTAAAAGCTCTTATGGATGCTGTCACTTCCGGTTCCTGCCAAAAATCAGTGATACCTCCCAATTTATGGAAAAAACTTCAGTATAAAATTTCATCCCGAACAATCAATCCATCTGGGCTGTACAAAGACTAATTTGTTTTAAACAGTTTTTGCCAAAAATCGCCAGTTCCGCTTAAATTTTGGAAAACTGATTTGGACCGATATTGGTGCAAAATCAATTTTGAATTTTTAGTTTATAGTCCTCTTTCTCGTAAAATTTTCAAAAGATTCGGAAAAAACAAAAAAGCTCTTTTAGAAGAATGCTATACTTCTGGTGAGTTCGGCAAGAAAACCACTGGGTCTCCTATAATTTATGGTAAATGCTTAAGTATGAAATTTCACCACGACCATTCAATCCGTCAGGGCTGTAGAGCGGACACTGACATTTAGTCTGCGTAGCACCACACACGCACACACCGAATTTTTAAAAACCATTTTTTCACTTCGGTGATTTGAATCGCAAATCTGCAAAAATCTCGAGGTCAAAAATTTTCTTAAATGTTATATTCATACTAGTTCGTAAAAGAAAGTAAAAACAATTTTTTGTCAAAAAACGTCATTTCGGCTTAAATTTTGGAAAATTGATCTGAACCAGTATTGTTGAAACATTAATGTGGAATCTTTTAGTTCTATTCGTTTTTGTTGTAAATGATATAATTTTCAAAATATTTACAAAAAAACGAAAAAGCTCCTATGGAAGCAACGGAAGTGGTTGCGGGCCGATTTCGGCAAACAATCACTTGGATCTGCCAATTTATGGAAAAAGTATAAGCATGAGATTATACCCCTATGGATTGACTGTATAGGCTGTAGAGATGCCCTCTCCAGCACAATAGCTATTGTTTTAAGTACTAAGCTGCTTCAGCTAAATCTTTTACATTCTTCAAAACCATTTCAATGATTGTCGATATGTTTGTGAAGTAAAGCGCTGTTAACGAAATTGTTGCTCAGATCAAATCCTTTCAAACGATATGCTACATTAAATAGGAACGAGGAAAATTGTAAACGCAGTCAACATCATAGCGGCAGTTTTTAATACTAAGGTATTTTAGCTAAATTTATGGCATTCTTCACATTCTTCAATAGACGAATAATTGGCCACTAGCGCCGAAACCGATACAAAACCTTTTAAACGACCTTTTCAGCGCCATAACGATAGTTTTATGTAACGCTTGGGCTAAATTGGCATTCTTCAAGACATTTTACGATATGCCATGTATATTCCTTAAGAAAATAATAATTTGGCCCCAATGGCAGAAGTTGAACTGAAGTGTGATATTACCTAAATTATTGCGTTAGAGCCATATCTGGGGTAATTTTGTTCAAAATTTGACATGTGTGTTTGTGCTAGTACGAATGCACCATTTAATTTTTTTGGATATGACATTTCTAGATGTCATTTCCATTTATATTTTAAAATTTGTAAATGCAATGCAAATATGCTTTAAATTAAATTAAATTTATTTAATTATTTAATTTTAGTTTTAAAATAATTTCTAATCCTGTTGTTCCTGCGAAAACAAAACATTCATTCGACATCGCATTGAAAATAAAATAAAATATGTGTAGTTAAAATATTTTTTCTTAACACATTGACGCAAACTTTCTAAATGTGTGTTCTACTCAGGAACACATTTGATAACTTTTGTAATTGCAATAATATTGCGTACAGGATAGAATGTATTGTGAGAATTGAAAAATATGTCGAATTATTCCGTAAAAAATGAAAGATGTTTGCACGAACGTGTTAAAAAACGAAAAAGTTGTATGACTGCTATAGCAGTCATTTGCGCGAACATGTTAGCTCGCCACTCAAATATTTGGTGAGATGTCAAAAAAGTGAGACGACAAAAGGACATAAAAAACTCACCAAAAAACTAAATCTATTTGTACTGATTCATAGTTTATGATGCTAACATTCGCAGAAAACAAACAAACATAACCACAGAAAAATTACACACACTAATATAAAATTGTATACTATACTCCTTACTTATACGTATACGAAAACGTCAGGTTTCGTCTGTCGAATTTTCAAGAAAATCGACCCCCTGATGTTTTGTGGTTATTGGAGATCATTTTATATGGTAGGTACGGCGAAACAAAGTTGAGATCGCACAAGCCCTTTTCGAGGCTCTTTTATAGACATGGGATGCATGGGATTCAAAAATGATTTTGAAAAAGCTTTTGGAATAAGGTCAAATTGGACAGAATTAAATCATTTCCTTAACTCGACATGATGAAATTGGGTATTCTTGAAGGAAATGGGGTTTGGGAAAAAATTTTGAAATATAGCCAACCGTAACGGAACTTAAGTGATTATAACGTAATTTGGTGCTGGAAACGAGATTCTAATATGATTTTTGGAGCCAATTCTAGAATGTGACTAACAGGGCCAGAACAAAACCATTTCTAATGGGATTGGGTATTTCGTTAGAAATAGATGTCTCAACATTTTTGAAAAGCTTTGGAATAAGGTCCACAAAGACAGAACTAAGCCATTTTTTTCTGGGAAACTTTATTAGAAATTTTGGAATATAGCCACCAGCGATTGAAATTAGGCCATTTCCAAACCGAATTTGGCTTGGTAGGTGTGCTGCCTAGACTATAGGGAAATTCGAATAGTCCGGACCAGACAGGATTGCAGACATATTTTTGAGCAAGATGTACCTTACGCAATATCATGGTTTCGATACTGCAATTCTGAATGGTTTTAAAATATACATATTCTATTAGAAAATTAACAAGGACTATTGGAACAACACGACAACCAACAATTTGAATTAAATTTTGCATCAAATTAATTATCTTATTTTCGATTTCACTATTTATATCTAAAATTTGTATTCAGCTTACTTTCGCTGTAACATATTTAGCAACCTCTAGTAATGCATTCGATATACAAAATTTTTTAATTCGAACATCCAAGTCAATTTGATTAATTTTCCATTTAATGCCAACGGTAAATCACGTTCCTAATCCGAAATGCTCTGCGTTAGCGTCCTATCTTCAGATATCTGGTATTGCTTGATGTTTCTTTAATTTTAAATACAGCTTTAGTTTAAATTTATTCCGTAAAATAACGGAATTATATACATTTATAACTAATCGATTACTTCCCGTCATAATGAACGTGTATAGTTTATTAATTTGCATACATTTATCGAAAGTAAAAAACTGTATACTAATTTTTATTCGCACCAATGTCGCCAAATCGATTAATCCAGTTTACCTTGGCCTTTAAAATTGACTATCGGTTGATGTGTTACCAGCACATAAAAAATTTCAACAAAGCATTAGCATTCGTTCCGTTCCATGCTAATAGTATCGTAAGCAATATTTGCGATAATCGAAACTTGTTCGCGTTCGATCGTTAAAAATCACAAACAAGTGAATGAACTACATCGCCCCATACATATACCTAAAAATTTGCATTCGAAACATTTTCTTCTCTATACGTTATCTACATATGACATTTGTCTTTCTATGTATTTCCACATTTCTTATACTTTAGTCAGACAACATTTTTCATATGCCGTATCTTATATATCTAACCCGTTTCTCACTTTTCTTCTTTGTGTATTATGTATACCGAGTTTTATTATTGATCTTATACTATTTCATAAGTTTAGTTTTTTTTTTTTTGTTTATTTGTTTGAAAACATGTTTTGTTGTTACTTTATAACATTATAGTACACACTGTATGGACCTACAAATTTTTTTTTATAAATAATTGACGAAATTTATTCTACTTTTCATTTCATTCAAATTCTTTGAACTTTCACTTTTTAAAATTATTATTTTTTTATTGGTCTTTTGCTTAAGATTTCATTACATATGCATTAAGCTGTTTTGTAATGCGTCTCGAGATATATAGGTTTGTCTTGAGATAATAATTATATTGAATTTATTGTTTATAAATGTTTAACGGTTGGCCGGGACTTATGTTTTTTAAGATTTGCAACCAAATTGGAGTGATAAGATAATTTTAAAGTACTCAGTGAACGCGACCGTACTTATGTGTTTTAATTCAAAGCATGCTTATAGTTTTATCAACAGGAAATCCAAATTTGTATTTATATTTTGGGGACTGTGGTACTTAGCATTTCGATATTCTTAGTAGTTAATAGTTTTGGTCTTATCAAAAACTTACTAGTAAAAGGGTTAACCTTTAACAGCAGGGTGTAACTCACTGCTCCAGCAAAATCGAAGTGTTTCCCTTGGCAGGGCAACTGTAGTATATAACGATTATTGATACAGTTGGGCCGACCAATATTCGAGGTTAAGCAGTAAATTTTTAAGATAAAGCTTCAGTTGTGATTTCATTATGTTACGGTGATATTTAGGGGACAACTCTTCAAAAATTTCGAACCTTTTTTTCAACTAAATTCTGTATGTGGGCTAGAGCAGCTAATTTAAACTTTTATAAGGTTATGTTTTGAACTGTTGAAATTGATTGGGGGTCTTTGTAGTGGTTAAAATTATCACAAAATAATTTTAATCATACAAAAAAAAAGAAAATTAGAATTATTAAAATTATTCAGAAATTCATGCATGTCGACGTGAGTAACAATTTAATTCGAAATATGCTGTTTGTCACACCGAAAACAATCACATTTGAGTAGAATATGTTTGTACATAGATATTAGAAGTAAAATAATATATAGACGGATATTTCTAAAACGTATACCAACCAATAAAAAGAAATGAACATAATTATTTTACTCAGATATTTCCTATTAAAGTTTGACAAGCGGAGCGGCCACATTGTGATTTACAAAATGGACGAAGCGGAGCGGATCATAAACGAGAGGCACGGAACGGATACATTCTGTTTGATGTTTAAGGTTTGTTTTGATTCGAATATGCTTTAAATCAGTGTTTCCCAACGGGGGCCATATGGACTCCCTAGAGAGGCACTATATATCTGAGAAGATTAAACGGCTTAAAACGATCTGTTTTAAATATATTTTAATTCAGTTGTAAAAGGGAAACTATTCAACATATATATTATATTTTGTAAAAAAAAATTAAAACTATTTTTAACTTAGAATAAAGTGACTGATTCCATTGCACTTTTGAATATCTAACTATATACTAAAACTCGTAGGTCGGTTTCATCTTCATCAGCTGCTTCACATGTTTGTTCCTCTATCGGCCGTAAGTCAGTTTCTTCTAGCACATGTTTGTAAAAGGCAAGATCTTCATTTTATTGCCAATTTTCACCGAAGTGTTTTTTAAGTAATTGATCAGCATCCTTAAGTTTTTCCACTTTTACCGGCACATTGTGAGGGAAAATACTATCATATTTCGTAAAGATGTTCCTTTCTTTAAGACCGATTTAGCCTTACCTACATCCGACAGGTAAGCTATTTCTCCACGAATAGTAATCGCGCTATTATCAAGTCGATTTATTGAAAATCTCTTCGAGGGAATTGGGAAAATATTTTGCTGTAATTGCAAGTTGCACTAATTCCCAATTATATATTTCCCGTTCCCAAATGTATATTTTGGTAGACTGGGAATAAATTTTCGGGGAAAATTTTTTTAATTTGGTTTTTACAAACTTAAAGACATATGGCGACCGTATTACAAGTTTAATTTATTTTTAAACATATATTTATTAGAAAAAATATAATGTGTCAAAATTCGAAAATGTACGAATTACAATTCCCCAAAAAATAATGGGAAAAAATTAACGTCAAAACTGCTATAAAATGGAAATTTTATTCCTAATAAAAAAAATTCCCAAAATCCAGAATACACTTTGGGGAATAAAAGATTTCCAACTGCTAGAAATACGTCACTAATTCCTAATTCCCTATTAGCGAAGAAAACCAGATCAGGATCTCCCAATCTAATAATGGTCTCATTTTTTTTGTAAAGCTTGAAGTATTCCTCCGATTTAACTTTTTCCAAATGAGTGAATACTCTATCCGGGGGGATGAACGAGTGTCATGGGATAGGGAAAATAATTTCAATTTCCTTCATGTGACGGGGAGCCCATAAGCTTAGCCAATAAGAGTATATAGCCATCATAGTGGTATTTTTATTTTGCGCCTCACAACCATCACAAGCCAGATTTCTGATATATTGCTGCGAAAAGTGGATTTTTGAAGTGTGTGATAAACAACTGAGGCAGTATCGAACCCTTTCGGCTGCTCCTGACCCCTTCTGGCTTGTGTAGATGATAGTATTCAATATTCCGAATCTAATGCCATATATATCTAGGAAAAAAAAATTTTGGTGGAAAAGTATGTTTTGTTTTTTAATAGACACCTTTGAAAATAAAATTTTCATAGGTATGTGAATTTATTTTTAGATAGTGTCTTTTGTAGTAGAACGGAAACTGCAAATGGTGTTATTTCAAACATCTGAACTTCCGTAAGAACTTTAAGGAATACATAGTGATATTCCAATAGAAAGAGAATTAAGCATAATCAAACACTATGTGGACAGTTCATTTTCTGAAAAAATTAGCCACGGTGTCGTATGCCTCCGGTCATAAAATAATTATTATGCTATTTAAGATTATAAACTCTTAAATAGCATAATAACTATTTTTCAAATTTTCTATATTTTCACATACCCATAAAAAGCACAAAACCACTTATATTTTAGAACCTCGAAACTGACACATGGTAAATTTTTTTTGGCTATATGAATATGAATATGTTTTGCAGATTTTTCATTGTAGGACTAGCCGTAGGCGTATCTATAACTTTTAGGAGGGAGGTGTAAGCCAAAAATTTCTACATTTTCCGAGAAAATTTTGTCATTTTCGATAAAATTGCCAGATTTTTCACGACTATTTTGAAACTCTCCACAGCGTTTCGAAATATTTTAAAATGAATAACTTTGGTATTCGGCTATGATTTGATATATTTTGTGAATTAATTTTTCTACAGTTTGTTGTTTTAGTTAGTAGAAGAGATGAATGCTAAACGGGTTTGGAGAGTTCCCAGTTTTGGTAGGTGACCAAACAAATTTCGAAAAATTTGGCCCTTGGGTGTTATCCTTGTGTGGAGGAGTTGGACGCTAAGCGGATTTGAGGAGTTCTCAATTGTAGTATATCATATACAAAAACATATACATTTTTGCGAATTATTATTTCTATGCGAATTATTTGTTAACCTTCGAAATCAATCCTTTCAGATTCTTCATCTATTTTCATTCACACTGTTTATGAAACTTCCGTAATTGATTGATGATACGCATACAGAACACTGCAAACTCTACTTGAAACAATCCTTCCTTCCCGAATGGGAAAGAGTTTGGCGTAAACGATTTCGGTCTGAACATTCTTTAATGGCACTTGGATCATTATGTTACTACAAGACACTTTTGAAAGGGGGATACATAGTGGTTGTTGACAAATAATACAAAAACTAAACGTTTAATGTTATACAACGATCATTTCCAAATATAACAGAGAATGTATCAAGTGTGGACCATATGTCATCAAACAGTAATTGATTTAAGCTATTCAAAACCATTAACCACAACAACATTCCCCCTTTTATTTAGTACAAAAAAATCACTATACTAGGAAATTTATAACACTAAAAAATACCCTAATTTATAAAATTCCAATTAGGATTCAAGATCTGCTAAATTTTTCTGTAAGTTTGGTTACACTGTTAAGATCCAGAATTTATTGTGATAAATCAAATAAAAAGAGTTGGGTGCCTGTGAAATAAATAACAAAAAAAAGTAACATTCAAATTTAATATTCCAATTGGGATTTCGAACATTTTTATTACACTGTTAAAGTACGGAATCTATCAAGGCAAATTCTCTAAATTTATTGGAAAAAAATGGCCAACTATTTGGAATTTAAACAAACGATTATTTATCTTATTCCTGTTTAATTTACTTTAATCGGACCAGAAACATTCTAAATATAGATACATTTTTGGTAGCACTGCTTTAACATCTATAGGTAAAAGACTGACAGCCTTATTTGTCAAAACAAAAATTAAATTGCGTATGGATCTTTGGTTTATTTGAAAATTTCAAGATCTAAATAAATAGTAACAATGCTTTTCGTTGGTTAGACAGAAATATGGCCTCATAACTAAATACTAAAACTACTCAAACAAGTAAAATTCGTAGTTTATTCAGAAAATTGTCTGCCCTCTATTTAGAAAAAGCGTAGGGCCCATTTGATTAGACAGACATACGGCCACCATTTCCATAGATGCATTTTAGAAGAAACTCCTGAGATTTTTGCTGTAACTAAATATTGAAACACTCAAACAAATAACATTCGAAGTTTATTAATATGGCCACCTATTCCATATAGAGAGGCATATTAGAGGATAGTCTGAGATTGTTGTTATATATAACCAAATATTAAACTACTCAAAGTAAAATTCGAAGTTTATTAAAAAAACTACTCTGCACCCTTTAGAAAAAGTACATGGCTCAATAAAAAATTTCTTCACTTCTGTATGTAATTAATGTTAACGTACTAGCGACTACTTCTCCCGTATTGCTGTGTTTGAGAACAATAAGTCAAATTATTAATCAAAACACTAAATATTGAAAGCAAAAATAAACTCAAAATGTTTAAAACCTCTCAACTTTGTTTTATTTCAACAAATAAAAACCTACATCAATAAACAAAAAATTGTTTTTTCCTTCGGTTTGATTTGAATTATAAATAGTTGGCCAACTCTTATTTTATATATTTGTCTCAAAAAATTCCTTATTTTAACAGTGTAATGGAAATGTTCAAAATTCCAATTGGAATATTAAATTTAAGTGATTTTTTTTTTATTTGTTGGATATTTCACTACGGTAAGAATTGGCAAACTATTTAAAAAATTTCGCAAGCAAAAAAATTCATAATTTGAGTCGAATAAATTGTCTAAGGGTATTTATTGATTGAGTTGGAATAGGACAAGAAAGAGGAGGTGTAAATTTAATATGTTTGAATTTCTTTGTTGCCAATTTGTTTTTTAATCAATTTTATTAAACAATTATCAGGCCAGGCCCTTAATGTTTCTAACAATCGTACGCGGTCCCAATCAAAAAATATGACGGAAAAGGGATTTATAATGAAATTAATTGTACTCCTATTGCCGTCCATATTGATTTTTTTAGTGTAATTTGCACTGTTAATTTGTCTAACATCTACGATACTGAATTTTTTTTTTTTTTTTTTTGGAATAGAAATTGTTGAGTATTTTTTTACTTGTGAGAAAACACCAGGGAGGGGGCTATTTCTAAATGCGATACGAAAACGAAACGATCTTAATCAATTTTAAATAAGAATCGTACGAATCTGATTCAATTCAAATATAAATTTTGTACTTTCGTATTCGTATCGTATTCAAGAATAGGGCCCGTGGATACTCCCAACGGATGGAAACACTATTTAAATAAAGTAGCTTATTTAAATAGAACCTCGTCGATTTTATAACTCGAGGGATTTACTGCCGGGGGAATCCAAACTACATATTAAAAAAATTAAAATAATGAACTTGAAAGATATTTTTGTTTAATTTGTATGAAAATAAAACCAGCTTTAAATGCAACCTTGATCGAAATGTATGATTTAAAATTATTGTATATGAAGTTTTGGACTCTAGCCACAGTTAATCCGGCAGGTTTAATGATCGGCGAACAGTAAGTTTAGTAATAGCAATTCCCCAATTCCGGGAACAACAACTCACAAATTTTCCATTCCACGTTATGAAAAAATGTATTTCTATCGGATAATCCTGCCTGTAAAGTGGAACCTTACTTAAATCTGTGTAATCGCTTTTTATTGGGCCCAGATTGAAAAAATATTCATAACAAACTTTCAAATTCACGGTTCGGAAAAAAAATTCTCCATTAAAATATTTAAATATAAAAATAGTAAAAATAATTATTCTCATTTAAACAAAGAAATGACCAATTCGATTTTGAATTGCTTTCATTCATAACAGAAAAATAACTAAGTATGTGTTATAAATCACTCATTTTATTTATTTATTTAAACATTCTTTAAGAATTATTGAAGTTTCAAAAGAATTCCTTCCGGGTAAATCTAAGCGCATAAAGCACTGTATACTGCAAAAACTGCCGATCACTCCTCAGAACGTTCAAGTACTCAGCTAGAATATATAAAATTCTAAGAATTTTAATGACAAATAAATACCTCATGAGGATCTTGAGCTTTCACAAATCGAATGTATCACAATTAACTCAGTCAAAACCTAACAGTAGACACTACACCAGAGAAGCTCCTAAACTAATTAATGCTCCCGGTTTTAATGTCCTAAACGGTATAGCTTTCGAATGTAAGCCTACATACGTGCAACAATTCTCTGCGCAAGGAAAGTAAAGGTGAGGTGTCAAAATAATCCAAAAAAATTTAAACTCCTGTGTTTTCTGAATGATAATACATTGACTGCTAAAGCAATCAATTACTCAATTTCATAAGACGAATGAATTCTAAGAGATGCAGGGGCTGATTTAGACACGATTCTTGTCTGTAAATTTTTTCAAAAAAAAATGTTGCAAATACCTAGGAAGAATATTATAGCAAAATTTTTTTTTTTTTTTTAATCAATGCAATCTTTTTTAGGGCACAGGGCAACGATGGGGACCCGATTCATTCACGTGGCAATTCCCTACGATTGCATTTTATAGATTTTGATAAGATTTTAAACAACAAAATTGTGATGCTGCTATTTAGAGCTATCGAGAACCAAAAATCATCTAAAACAATTTCATCCAATTTTGGCCACAAAAATTGGATTTGTTTAATTGTTGTGAACAACGCCTCAAAGAGATGCTAGGCTCTTCACGAACATTTTCACTTACAGTTGTTACTGTTTCACGAGTACGAACTGGACGAATGGTGTTCATATGCTCCACGACCAGCAACTGAATTTCAGTTTCTACAAAACGATCAACAATTTTGCGAATTCCAGGCTTTGCCGGTCCTTTGTCCATGTTGGCTAACTTACGAAAAGGTTACAGAACGAAATTACGAAAGTGAACCAAAACGCGTTGTTGTATTTTAAAGGAGCACATGACTAAAAATGGCATAGTTTTGAATTTTCATTTGTCAAAAAATTTTCGAATTGCCTCCGCAGAATAAATATTTTTTTTTTTTAGAGATAATGGGGTCGATTCCGCTCCATTGGGCCCGATTCTCGTGGCATAAAATTGCTGTTATGTTATTTTATTTCCCCGCTTTCTATTGAAATTTGTATTAAAAAAACAAAAATAACATAACATAACATAAAATTTTAGATGCCGGAATCGACCCCATTATCCAGCCTATTTTGTTTAAGATAACACTTCTATTACAAAATCACATTCGAATTTACGTTTAGCAGTGTAAATTAAAATTCACGAACAAGTTCTCAAATTCCAATTGGAATATTTGAGTTATTTTTATTCGACCATTTAACTGGCAGGATCGCAGCAATATAGCTAATTTCTTAAAAATTACTTATTTAAATTACTATATATAAAATTGAAACTAATTTTTAAAAACAAAGCGACGAAACCCATTCCTTTTCAAAATGCAAGACAACTCGCAAACGTTGTAAAACTCCATCATGATGATCCTAATCTAAATAGCAATTTTGCATAATATCAAATTTATAAAGGAAGGTGAATCGCTGAATAGTTAGTTGTTTCCAAGAGCTTAGCTTCTTAATAAATAAAAGGGAATGGCCAGGTTTCGACATGCCTGCACGGCGGACACCAAACCAAGTTCATAAAATATATTCCGCCTAACAAAAATTAGTTTGAGCGGGGTGAGCCTAACGGAAAACACTCGTAAATTCGTAACCTGCCCCTTCGCACTTCCATAAATCATTTGATTTGTTATATTGATGGCTTATCTTAATTATTCTTATCTTAAACTTCGGTAATAACTTTATAAAACACTAAAATTCAAATTAGAAACTCTTCCAAAAACCAAAAAAAAATAAAGTGAAATCTTGCGCGGCGGCAGTAATTTCCCATTCAATTTTATTTACATTTTCATCACACAAAAACTTCCGACGACGATAAAACCAACGAAAATGAATTAAAATAAAAAAAACACAACAAAACTTACCGCACATTTTTGCCACGTATTTCTTTTGTTTATTTTGATCGTGCAAAAAAAATTCTTGTATTTATAAAAGTTTAATATAATTAAACAAATTAATAATTTAATTAATTTCTTTGTTGTTTTATATAATAATTCCAGTAAAAAACGTTTAAGTATCCAAAATACTAAGAAATTATTTTATTTTTTTATATAAATTACACAATTTTTTTTTATATAAAATTTTTATAAAAACTATTTTATTCAAAAAAAAAATATAAAAATTAATTAATAAATCACTATCGATTAAAAAATAAACTATAAACCACTATTTAACACAATTCAACAACACTGACGATTAGCAAGTGAATGGATTTAATCAATTTCTTAAGATTTTATACGCGAATTTGTTGTTAAAAACAACAAAAAAAAACATTTGAAACAACTTTTTTCGACCTATGGTGTGAATGTGTGTGCGTGTAATTTTTTTTATTACACTAAAGTTATTTTATTGTATTTATTAAGAACTTATTGCACTTTAATTAACTGTTATATTAAGTAATATAGCACACAATTAATAATTAATATAATTTGGTGATTTACATTTGAAGGAATAAAATAAAATTTGGTTCAAAAGCCTGTTATCGGATTTTTTTTTTTTACTTTTTTGACGTTTCGTATTCGGTGTGTAATTGCAAAAACAACATAATGAAATTTTATAGTTTTGTTGAATGAATTTTATTTCCCCTTTTCTTGTCGAGTTGGGCATAAATCTGTCAAAAATTGTGTGTACTAAACAAGAGTGACATCTATTGAGAAATTTTTATTTTGTTACCTTAATGTTGACACAATTTACTTCAATTGAATGGAATTTGAATGAGATTTTTAAAAAATTGATTCGTTCTTACTCGAATTATAGAAATTATTTTAATTTATATTGTAGTTTTGTGATCATATATATTAAGTTGTGTGGCCCTATACCCCATGAAGATTTTGTGAGCAACACGAAAAGTGTGTCATAATCCTCGAGCAAATTACATTTAGCTTCTATAGCTACGGCATAGGTCGGTTCAGATCAGGTCGGTGCCACATCAGAATACTTTAAATGTAAATCTGTGGTTACTTCTGAATGGTTGGCCTTTTGATGTTGCCCTTAATAGTTGGACTTCACTTCCGACTTTTGTTTCCAGTTCTGGTATGTGTTTCGGCCTTTGTTCAAAGATTGGCAACTTAAAATCGTTTACTAATACAGTCTCGCCTCATCTAAGAAAGTGCCGCAACGTCTATTCATATGATTCGTATTGCAATCGATTTCTCACATCGACCCCAGGCTATCATTTACTCTTTACTGTTGATTGACATCATTGCTGAAACTTCCTCGCCTACCTTGAAATCTTTTCACTAAGCACCATTGCGCTGGTTAATTTTTTGCCCCATTTTGGCGTCGCTTACGATTTCGATGGCTCTTACTTTACACAGATCTAATTCAGTTTCCGTCAATCGACCGATTTCAAAGAGGTTTAAATGGTGTCGAATTATACGTAAATGAATGTGTGTATCGGTGGAATATCAAAAATTTCTGCAAGATTTGATTAGCATTTCCTACCCCTTCTAAAGCATCAGCGACCACCAAATACCAAATCGAACCTCTGGGTCGCTTATCCGATTTTACTACTCTCTCCATTCATGAGACGCTGCAATTTCTCGCCAAAGACATCTTTAATCGACATATCGTGGCCTTTCCGCAACCCTTCGGGTAGTTTTTCTCGGCATTATTTAAAGTCTGCTGCCACTCTTCATGACATTCTGTGGAGTGGAAATTTGCTTCACGATATCGATTTTCTGGGGGTTTGACCGCAAACATGACCGAACACTCCCCAAATTTAAAACCGATACTTGAACTCTTGAACATTGATTCTCTTTTGCATCAGTTTCTCAAACAGAAAACTTCTTTAGCTCCACTCATCACTAGATGACAGACAATAAGCGTTTATGGACCGTGACAAACTGACAATAGAGGAACCTTTCCAAATGGATGGAAAACTTCAAAGCGAAACCGACGGTTATTTCAATAAGCAAAAAAGAGCCTGGATGTTAAATAAGTGTAACAACCTTATGTTGGCTGGATTCAAAAACATCATCATCTTGGAAGTTATTAGTCACATCGAGTGGCAGATCCAATCATATCCGGCACTATATCCGTTCAAAACGCCGAATTAGCAAAGGCCATGGAAATATTTATCTGATTAGCCATCAAAGCAATTCACATCGAGGTGGCTGCAGATCTTCAACAGAGGGATTTATAAGTGCATTCAGACGATTCATCGCGACAACGGGACTAACGTCGTGGGCGTGCAAAAGCTACTACAACTGCTTTCGTGGCATTTCATTCCACCAGCATCATCACATTTCAGTGGGCTGAGGGAACCGGGGGGAAATTTATAAAACCCCACTTAAAAAATTGCATAGGTTACACCAAGCTCAAAGTTGAGAGGTATCAACTTTATTGAATCAAATAGAAGCTTGTTTGAATTCAAGGCTCTGTATCTGAGGATTCCAAATCGCCAGCCGTACTAATGGCAGGACATTTCCAAATATTTACAAGTGCGAAACATCAGATTATTCATCTATCGTTATTATCTCCGTTGCAGCTGGAGCAAGGAATATCCATACTTAAACATCTTCCGAAGACCTGCACTATTCCAGGGCACGGGCTCTTAAGAGTTTTACAACTTGTTTCGTCTAATGACAATAAGGACAAGAATAACCAATACCAATGCTAGAATCGCGATACAAATACCTTTGGTGAAATCAGGGGATTAGGAGGCCATCTCTGTTCCAATTTTCCTCCACGATTCACAGATAAAAATAAATCTCACGAAGTTCATACTTATCGATCCGTGTCGAGGGCGTTTTGCACCCACCACACATCCACCTCGAAGCCAAACAAAGAATCACCGTGATTATAATTTGCAAATTCAGAATAGAAATCATCACATTAAAACATTAATGCTTTATAAAACTACAGCCAAGTTGTATTGTTAGAAGCAATGCGGTGCATCTCTACGCAGCCAGAAGCACCGCTGACGCTTACGCATCAACTCAACTTCACCATCACCACACCCAACACTGCGCAATTGGAGCAGGACATAAGAGCTCAAGAATTCGATGAATCAACATCCATAGATCACCACCACATAATCCGCAATCACCAGCAACCTGTGGCCGGCCCTCCAACATGTTCAACAGAACATTCCACTCGTGTATAATTCAAGGGCGTAAAGTGTTATGGCCCAAACATGTGCTATAATATTCAAATTAGCACAGTCATGCATGCTTTATATCTGTGGCAATTCAACAAAACCACTTATCTATTTTTTAGCTACTTTTAGGGAAATAAATTTAAATTTTAAATTAATTTGTGAAAAAACTAAACTATTTTTGAATCCATGGTATCAGTTTTTAAACTGTGTTTATTGACACCTTCCCATTATATATGAAACCAGTCGAGTTTGTTAAGCTTCCAATCATCAAGCACTTTATTTAAACTCTGTGCTCTCGCTCTTAAAAGATTCAGATTTCTCAGTCTACTAGACAATGACCCAATACCAAATTCATTATTGTTCCTGAAATAGAGGCATTTGTCAAGGAACTAAATTCTCATTTTAAGTGTTAGGCTGATTGGATGCACAATAGTTCTAAAGGTTGCAGTACACAGTGCCTCCTCTAGTCCACCACCATATAAAAAAATACGTTAATGAAACGTCCTTATTTGCAACAAAATTACGATTCGAATCCGTCACACTTTCATAATTTCAAATAAAATAATTCGTTCATTTTTTTTGTAATTTATTTTCTAAAATATAATTTTTAAGTTAAAAAAATAAAATAAAATAATAAGAAAATGCAAATTTGTTGCTTTTTATTTTTAGATGAATACATTTTTTTTAATAATGTTTAAAATATTTTTTTTAAGAAGAAAAGATTTATTAATTTAATAATTTTTTTTATAATCCATATTATGAAACAAATTTTCATAATATTATTTTAATATAAATATTTATTTTGTATTTCCTTTTTTCATTTATTAATAATAAAAAAAAAAAAAAAAATAGGTAATAAAAATAAAAAACTAAAATATTTTTTTTTTTTTTACATATTGTATATAATTATATATAGTTTGTTTATTTATTTATATATAGAGATAAAATATAATTTTAATTTTTTTTATTGTGAATTTATTTAATAATAATGTATATTTACACATCCATAATTATAATTCATTAAAAAAATCATTTTAAAACGAGATTAATTCAAATTTATATTTTGTACACATTTTAAAATTTTTATTTGTGTTAAAAAAACGAAAACTAAAACTAGATATTATTAAAAAACCAAAATGTTAAAAAATTAAAAAAATTAAATTAAAATAAAAAGTTCACTGGTATTTTTATGTTAAATGTATTTTTATACAAATTAAAAATTTGTATTATTAAATTATGTTTGTTGTATTAATATCTTACAAATTAATTAACAAATTAATTTTTATTTATTATTTATACACATTAAAAATTTAAATCGAAAAGTAAAACAAAAAAATCAAACCGAATTTTTCAAATTTGTTTAAATATTTTATCATAATAAACATTGATACAGTACACAATATTACAATAATATATTTAATAATAATAAAATATCAATTAGAAATAAAATAAAATTAAAAATTAGCGTGAATTCCGAAAATACTTAATTTTTTAAAATTTTATTGAATTTTGTAATTATGTATATTTTATTATTATTATTAGCTTTTATTATGGATTATTTTTATTTTTTCTCAAATTCATTTAAATTTTTAAACACGAACCGGACGGAGTATTTATTATATGTTTAGTTTAACATTTACTTAAAAAATATTTTAAATATTACATTTTTTTTTTTTGTATTTTGTCTTACCGCTAAAACATATTATTATAATAATAATAAAAAAATTATAGGTGGATTTTACATTACTTTAAATAAATTATAAGCTAAACAATATTAAAATCTCATTCATGCATTCGGACAACAACAAAACAAAATTAAAACTATTTTTAACTATACATTACAGATTATAAATTAATTATTAATTTAATATTTCGATTTTTTATTATATTTTTTGTTTTATTTTGAATATATTAAATTAATAAAACTTACTTTGACAGACTTAACAAATAATTTAACGACTATGTCTTAATAATTATAAATTATTGCAAAGTGTAGAAATTAATAAATTAATTTAGCGTATTAAAATTTAATTTGGTTTCATCCATTATTTGATTATTTGTTGTATCATGCGCCGCCGCCACAACCGTGTTTATATCTTCAGCCGCCGTACCATTATCATCTTCATCATCTTGTTCGTCATCGTCATCATCGTCATCGTCGTCCTCCTCATCATCGTCGTCCGAATCCCAATAAATTTCCGCACCCGGAAATATATAACTGTGTTGACGATAACGGCAATATGTATTAGGGGGTAAATATTCAGCGATACTTTTTTTGGTATCCGGCTGAAGCAACATATTATTGTCAATGTTATTAGAACTACTCGTCGCAGAATCTTTTGTTGTTGAATCGACTGACATGTGACGTTCAACGCTCGATGATGGTTTGGCGAAGTCGTCCGCACAACTTACCACTATCTGATCGTGAATTGATGATGAATCATCGGAACCGAGCGTCGCAGGATATTCAGAATCTGTAAACGAACATAATTGATTTTTATAACCGATTTGCGAAAATAATGTTCGTTAAAAAATTAATTTTAATATATGTATTTGAATATTTTTATTTTTAATTGTATCCACATTTTTCGTGAAAAGGTTCCATTTCTTGACTATAGCTGGCAGTGAAACCAAATAAATGTATGATAATTTTGTATAATATTTTTATACAAAAACAAAAATACTACAATAATATCAGTTAAAAAAATTATATTACGAGCTATTGGCAAGAATTAATTTATTATTTTGTTACTAATTTATGCATTCAACATCACGTTAAATCTTTAAATCTCACTTTTTACGAACATTACTACCATCTACAGTTTAGAAAATAAAGTATAAACATACATTTCATGACGTAGCACGAAGTACTGACTGTTACTCTAGGTGCATTGGTACCAGGCAATACTACTTGATACGTCATTAAATTTCTGTATACACTTTCTTTTCCGACGTGTAGATGGCAGTAAAGTTCGTAAATTCGTAAACAGCTTTTGAGATTTAGAAGTTTATCGAAATGTTAAATGCATAATTTAATAATAAAATAATAAATTAATTCTTTCGCTTTATTTAAACTATTTCGAGTTTAATTTTGTTATCTAGAAAATTTGCGTACTAGAAAATCACCAGACCTATTTCACCAGACTTTAAAGTTTATGTTGGAATCCCGTTCCTAAGCAATAATTAGAATTTGTTTCGGTCGAATCCTTGAAGTGTCTAAAATCCCGATAAATGATAGCTCAACTATATGAAACAGAACTCTTTTAACTCCATCACTAATATTATATTTCAAGAAAAATTCAGTCCTCGCTGACGATCCAGCTGTCCTCAAGTTTCTTGTTACACATACATACTTTGAGAAAAACCACCAGTTCATCTTTTATGCAACATTTATTTCTTTTTTTACTTAATACTGTTAATCATGTGTTACTATTGGAAAAATTATCTATGGCGTTTTCGCGGTGTTCCATTTGTCATGCTGAAAGCATTCTTATCGTTTCGCTGTTATGATTGATAGCTTGTCCAGTGATTTTGAGTATGCCATTTGTGGGGTTAACGTAAATCAGAAATAAAATAGGACCCAATACCCAAGGATCGGTATTGGGTCCTATTCTATTTCTGGTCTACGTTAACTCGTTGTGCAATCTTAAATTTAAAGGAAAAGTAGTGCCGTTTGCCGTCGACACAGTTTTTTCCTTTCAAGCTGAGAACTGGAACCAAATTGTATTGAAAGTAAAAGACGATCTGGCTATTTTAAGATCATGGTTCAGTATCCATAGTATGGTTTTAAGTTGTAAAACTCGATTCATGCCGTTTTTGATGCGCCACCAAACTGATGGTACCCCAGATGTGATGAATGAAATGAAATGAAATCTACAATTAGGAAATTTTCATTTTGCGAGAACTGTGTCCCAGAGCTTTGTTAAAATCTTGATACTTTGGTTTAATTTATTCGAGGTTACATTGTGGTCTAGGTCTAGCTCTTTGGGGTGACGCTGTCTGAGTCGCTAAAAAATTTAATTATGGCTCAAAAATACGTAATCCGGTACATCAACTACAGTAAACGATCTAAAGACCACACTTTTTCTTTATTCGTTGATAATAAAATACTACCGTTGAGATATTTATATTTCTATAAAATACTTAAAGTTTTTTTTTCAATAGAGGAGGCTATCAAAGGATTAGATCGATTGATAGGTATTATCTCTGTCATAATAACCTAACTTCACCAGAAAACTGTCGGCGTTTCTATGTCTTGTAGCGAGTAGTTTCTTCCACTATAAAAAACTCCGCACAATTATTTTCAAACGGACAATCTTCCGTTTACATAATTCTTCGTAAACGGTCAATTCTCCATGTACAGAATTATTTCAGATAATATACAACAATCTTGTATATATGTACATAATCGTACAACACTTGTACTTACGAAATTTGTGTAAGCAAAATATAATTGATATTTTGATTTCACAACCATCGCATTACCAATAACCTCTACATCAAGTCATTTAGAGGTGTATAAAAATTGTATTGATTTTGCAACACCAAAATCATGTAAAACGCATCTACACATACACTAAGCCATTGCACAATAGATGGCATGTCAAACGTCTATGTTTATTATCAAAACATAATTTATATAAGGTGCACCGGAAATATTTTGGGTGCAGGTAAATCAAAACTTGAAAAACCGGTTTTGGATTATTTATTTAACGGTGATAGGCAAGAAGAAAAAAATAAAATATAGCTTCTGCCTATTCGATTTTTCGAAATTGCTGGAGCAACACGGAGCCTAACCATCATCACTCACCAGACAACATAGAAAATTATTTTACCAAATAAAAGTTTTTTTCAAATTAAAACTGAAATTAAAAGTTGTGTTTTTTATTTATTGTGATTAATATTTAGGGTATAAATCGCAAAGCGTGTTACAATCTTCATGGCTCCAAAATTAACAGTTTTTAACAGTGTGCGGTAAATTGAAATACTGTACTAAAAAGCAGCGTAAAGCGAAGACACAAAAGGTAAATAGTAGTGGTTTTTGTTTTTTGCTAAACGAATCTTGAAAATATGGCGGCCATGTTTTTAGACATAATTTTTTTTATATTCACTAGCATTTCCCATGAAATAAAAATGTGCTTGTATATTTATGAACACAGTTTTATTTGTTAAAATTTTTATTTATTTTTCCAATAAGTTTATTGTGTATATTACGCAACAAATTTGAGCAAATAAACAATTATATAAACAATACGAATATAATTGGAACAACAATAAAAATTATGACATTAGTTCATGTACCTAATACCAATTTTGATATATTCCTAGAAACCATGTGCCCCTTTAAGCCGTATTTACCTAATTTTCTTTACTAGAGAATTGGTACGATTTGAAAAGTAATTTGTACTAAAATTTCAATTTACTGTACTAATCGATTTACCTGAGAATTAGCCCACAGCCTTAGTTAATAAGCTCATCAAAATCAGAATTTCAGAGAAATTTGAAGTTATGGCTACTTTTCTCTGATAACCACGACCAAATTATTTTTATTTATATTTTTTATTAAAAATTCTTGTCGTCATTTAATTTAACACAAGTGCGTGTCACTTCTAATTGATGTACTTATTTTATTTCATTTTTATCTAAATTTATATAATCTATTTTAATTTTAAGTAATGTTTGTATACTTTAATGTTATAAGACATTTTATAAATGGTATGAAATAAAGATAAATAAATAAATATTAAGCTACTGAAATACAGAGTACTTTTTTCGTTTAAAAATTATACGGGAAAAACACTATCAATTTGAGCAGCCGCGCCTAACGCAAGGTTAAGTCTACTTCCAAGAGGCGAAACATATTATTCCAAAGGACTAATATCTGGATTCAATACACCCAACGGTAAATCAAAGTGTAAAGTCTTGGTTTCTTGAGAAACTTTGACCTCTCTTTGAATTTATCTTTCGACACCAGAGAGTAAAGGTCATTATAGCAAATTATTATAGCAAATAAATAAAATTATATTAAAATTAATTCGAGGATTCGATACGGCCAGATAATGTTTATTTACACTAAAGCCAAGACATGTCACTCAGTGGTTAGTCCGAGCCAAACTAAGAAATATGCAATGCACTGCCCCAATTCGGCTTAAGTGCATTTCATTCATCTCACCAAACATCACTGGCTTATTCGTCATATGGCGATGGCCTTCAAACATTGGGGTTTAGGAACTCTTTCGACGATTTCAATTCTGAAAAAAAAAATTCTAATACCCTCGACGGACACAAACTAGCTAATTGCGAATTCGCGATTATGTCGAACGAAGTTTTGTGAAATTTATAAATCACGTTTGCGATTTGCCACTAATGTTTGAAGATCACAATCGATTGAATATCGCGATAATTTTTGTGTCTGTCGAAGGTGTAAAGCTCCGGAAAAATCAAAATTTACATTTATTAAAATTTACATATATTGAGCATTATACTGCTTCTTCTAGTCAATTTCCTGGGCGTTTTAAGTCGGGTCCACATTGAAACGGTTTAGTTGTGATGAATTTCAAAATAATTATTGATGCCTTAATACGTTTTTAACATTTGAACATACATTCAGCAAAAAAAGTTCGCCCGGCAGAAAAGCGGCTTTTTTTTTTATTTTATTTAATACATATTTCAAATAAAAAATTATACAATTTTAGATATTGTACATGGAAATTTTCTATTTATATTTTAATAATTACTTTATGATGGGTTAGAATGTACTTTAATTTTAGTGCATAATATCTGTCATTTACTTATATAAATTTAACAAAAATTGTACGTTATATTAATTATATATAATAACATATACCTCTTATTACTTATAAAGCATCATCCATTGTTCAATATATTATAATTCAAAATAATGTAAGGATACTCAAGTTAATAGTATTAACAGAAATCGATTTATAAATATTCAATCACTACAATTTTATTAAAAGTGAGTTTCATCATATTCCCGGAAGAAATCGCGATACAGATTTTCTTAACGTATGTTTTAAATTTAGAAATTTGTAGTATTTTTATATTAGATGGTAGTTTATTAAAAAGTTTAAGTCCTTGATAGAATATACTCCGTGTAGATGATTTGTTTACGTACGCAGGTATTCGAAAGTCGTCAGCTTGTCTAGTATTTCTCATAGTCGTTTGAAAATTGGTTTCCAACAATATCGATCATTTTATCATATTGTGTTTTATTTTATAAATAAGCATAATGTAGTTAAATTCCACCAATTTTGTAACTGGTAACATTTCTATGGAATATAATAGTTTGGTTGGATACCTGGTAAAAGATTTGAAGATTTGATTTCTGGTAAAATCCAAAATTTCGAAATACTGTTTAGAATTTTGTATTATTGTAATGGAGTGTTTCCCAACCATATTTTTTACATCTTAGATTTTGGTTTTCAGTGGTTCAACACTTGGTCCATTGTGATACAAACGCATTCACGACACATCATTAACCCTCCTAACTATTCACCTACTCACACAACTACAGTATACTACCTACCAACTGCAGCAACATTGCAAGCTCCATGTCAACCTGTACATTGACATGGACGGTGGGTCGTCGCTGAATTCTGCACTCCATCAGAGAAGGTCTTAGGTGTGTTTAATAATATCACCGATTGATTGTAATCGATGATGAAAATTCAATTTGCATCTAGCTTCTGATGGGATTCGAACCCACTACCTCCTTGTCCAAGTGCCGAAGCTTTAACCACTGCACCACTTGCCCGGTTCTTTATACATCTTAATTTCATGGTAAAATTTTCATCGCCTGTTTAACTCCAACGCCCCCTAATTTATGAATTTAGTATATGGATTCTCAGATATATTGTATTACTCCCTAAGTATGGCTGCCATTGAGAAATACTAGTATACACTTGATCTCTCTCTCTCTCTGTCTTTCTTGTGATTGTCGAAGCCACTTTTCTAACGTGACAAACAGAAATTATTTAAAAAATGGTTTTATTTGAAGATCCATTCAGTAAAATTTTGGGTTATTTTGCGTATATCCTTCATTATAGGAAACCTTTGGATTCTCTATCCCAACACCAACTGTACCACAAACTTTTCATATGTCCACCGTTTCTGTAAGATGTTTAAAAAAAGTTATATCTAAAATTTAATGGAAAAACTTTAATGGAATTTTTCGGGAACACCGTCGATTATCGAAACCAAGAGCATACAAATAAGTATGCTAAGCAGCCGAGAGACGAAACTAGCAAGGACGGCGTACTTGTGAATATTAAAGACTATCCATAATCAAAGGAACCTCAAGGATACATATCAATCGGTTTATGATATATAGAATGTCAATGGAGAAATCGCGGACCCAGATATTTGCTGAATATGAGGATTGAATAAAGGTTGACACTGTAAAAATAATGGTTGCTATGACAAAGCAAAAAGTGCCAGTGGATCGGAGGCACTTACCAACTGCAAAACCCGAGATGCGCTACATGCGCAGCTAAGCTTCTAACAAAGAATTGTAAAAAAAATCCAGAGAAAATTCAACAAAGTGTATAAACTGTGGTCACATCCTGTAAGCTACAGAGGCTGCACTTTTGGGAAAGATCTGCTGAAAAAACGAAAACAGAAGGAAACGACAAACCGCAAACTTATGGACCATGAAAATCATGGATGATGCAGTTGCACTTGTTAATTAGTGAAATTGGAAGTACAGTATCTTGGTCGCTTAACAATCAGCTTCTAATTAATTCTATAAAGTCCCAAGTCATAATATTCTCTCAGAAATGGAAACAAATTCCGCTTGATTCCATGATAATGTTGAGCAGAATCTTGTACCTTTTAGTAGGACGGTAAGGAACTGATTGGTCTGATCATATTAATTGGGTTTTACAGAGAATGTATAATGGTCTGAGAACTTTCTGGAGAAGGTAAAGGTAGAATTACCACTATTATAATCCATTTAATACTAGTTAAGTCTCGTGTTTTGAGTAATCTCTTGTACTGTGACGTGGTATTCTCCGACTTGAACTCTCAATTACTATCAAAAGTTAAACGAGTTTTCAACTCATGTTTAAGATATGTGTTTAGACTTAACCGCTATGATGGATTAACACCATATTATAATAGAATCTTTGGATGCACCTTAAGAAATTATCTTAATACTAGAATTTTAGTTCTGGTCTATAAAATAGTTGCCTCACATCGGCCTAGATATTTATTTGAGAAACTAAATTCGCGCAATCTTCGCCTACGCGTAATTTAATTTTACCTAGAACTTATACTAGGTATATGAAAGGTTCATTCTTGGTAAGAAGTGCTGGACTATGGAACTCAATTCCAATCAACATCAAAAACAACGTACGGCTGAAAAGTTCAAAACAGTGTGTTTCATATTTTAATGGTACATAACTCATATTTTCGGTTCATTATTATTTTTCTATTGGGAAATTGTATTATTGTTGTTATTTTTTATAATCATTATTGTATTTCTAATTTGTTTTGTATAGTTATCGTTGTATGCTGTTTTGCAGATTTTGTTCGCTGCTTAACAGTGCAGTTACTGTGTAATTGTATTAAATGACCTTGTTGTCCTGCTGTACCATGAAATTAATGAAATAAATAAATAAAATCAAACTCACAAACCAAAAACATCAAGATGCGGCTATTCTAATATGTCGGATCCGCTCGAAACGCGATATTTCAAAATGCGATATTTCAAAACGCGATATGCTACGAAACGCGATACGGTACAAAACGCGATATTTCACAACGCGATATTTCAAAACGCGATATGGTACAAAACGCGATATTTCAAAACGCGATATGGTACGAAACGCGATACGGTACAAAACGCGATATTTCAAAACGCGATATGGTACAAAAGGCGATACGGTACGAAACGCGATATTTCAAAACGCGATACGGTACAGAATATGCGTTGCGAAGCGGCGGGAGCGCAGCGACCCACCTGATACCGATCCTATATACTATCGTTCCTATCGATTTTTAAATTCCTATAAACTGAAATTAAATTCCCCCTTCACCCGCCTGATATAACCCGATACTAAACTCCCGTTTTGTACCATATCTCGTTTTGTACCATATCACATTTTGAAATATCGCGTTTTGAAATATTGCGTTTTGTACCATAACGCGTTTTGATAATTCGCGTTTCAAATGGGACCCCTAATATGTACATACTTCAAATACGTTTTGAAAAATCTTTAGAATAGGAACGCATTTAGAGGGAATGCAGGAGCTCTGGCACATCTAGAAAATTTCATTTCTAAGACACTTCACTCAACAATCGCATATGTAATTTACTAGATGTCGAATATATCATACAAAACAGCCAGATCCCACGTCATATCACTAAGCCACGTAAGCTAAATATTTATCCCCGATAGGCTTGAACGAAATATTTTATATACCCAATTTGCGCCCAGAAGAGATCTAATCAGTTATTATTAGAAATAGAATATATGCAGCAAAATCTGACAAAAGAAGGCGGAGGATATAGAATTCTGGAATTAACTAACATTTCTTTGTGAAACAAGCGAATCGGTAACACCTTTGCGTGTGTTTTGTTCGGGTCCCATTTGAAACGTGATATTTCAAAACGAGAATTATCAAAACGCGATATTTCAAAACGCGATACGGTACAAAACGCGATATGGTACAAAACGCGATATTTCATCAAATGCGATATTTCAAAACGCGATACAGTACAAAACGCGATATGGTACAAAACGCGATATTTCAAAACGCGATATGGTACAAAACGGGATATGGTACAAAACGGGATATGGTACAAAACGGGATATGGTACAAAACGGGATATGGTACAAAACGGGATATGGTACAAAACGGGATATGGTACAAAACGGGATATGGTACAAAACGGGATATGGTACAAAACGGGATATGGTACAAAACGGGATATGGTACAAAACGGGATATGGTACAAAACGGGATATGGTACAAAACGGGAGTTTAGGATCGGGTTATATCAGGCGGGTGAAGGGGAAATTTAATTTCAGTTTATAGGAATTTAAAAATCGATAGGAACGATAGTACATAGGATCGGTATCAGGTGGGTCACTGCGCTCCCACCGCTTCACAACGCATATTCTGTACCATATCGCATTTTGAAATATCGCGTTTTGTACCGTATCGCGTTTTGTACCATATCGCGTTATGAAATATCGCGTTTCGAAATATCGCGTTTTGTACCATATCACATTTTGTACCATATCGCGTTTTGTAACATATCGCGTTTTGTCATATCTCGTTTTGAAATATCGCATTTTGAAATATCGCGTTTTAAGCGGATCCGGTTCTGTTCATAAATATTACTGGGCAGCTAGTTCCGTTTTAAATTTGGATTTAAGGTTTGCTTTGGATTTGATTTACAGTCTTGAAGAAACTGCATTTTTTGTCAAGCAGTAAACCACATTTTAAAAAGTAATGAACTAAAATATTTTGTGAATTTGTGCTTTATTTTTATATTTTTTGTATACAAAATTA
Organism: Nephrotoma flavescens; assembly: GCA_932526605.1. Classification (NCBI taxonomy): domain Eukaryota; kingdom Metazoa; phylum Arthropoda; class Insecta; order Diptera; family Tipulidae; genus Nephrotoma; species Nephrotoma flavescens. The sequence goes on along the minus strand of OW052221.1, from coordinate 307,394,919 downwards.
TTGTCTCCAATTAAGGGTTAACCTAAAGAAATCTTTGGTGGTATTAAAAATATGTTAAAAAAAATATGTTGGTATTAAAAAGTATTATTCACAAGGACCTCTCGTAGAGATGCCCTGCAATTAACCTTCTAGAGGCGGCTTTGCTTCCAAGAATATTATAAATTTTATTTTGAAAAAATCTACAAATTATTTACTCAGAAATTACAACAAAAACACATCCACTCACACCACATTAATATAAATAAAATAATTTACCTGATATGGGCGAGGCAGAAGACATCGATACGGAAGACGTCGACGGGTTTGATGAGCTATCGAATCCACTATCAATCGACATTTGCATAACCGATCTGTAATCACCATCACTAGAGTCGGCGCTAGAGGTTGGTGAAGACGCAGGTCGGGGTGTTGTAGACATCTTTGCTGGTTTCTTTAATTTATCGAATTGCTCTAGTTCTGGGCCGCAACTTATTTCATTCCATTCATCGCCAACCCTACATAAAAAAAACATTTCATTTTAAGCCTGAAATTGTTCCGTTCAAAGCCAGTTCAATGCTACACACTTACATATAACATAACTGATTAATAATTGTATCCGAATTACCCAGCAGTTCCAAATCGAAATCTAAGTGTGATAATGTCTCCCGATTTATTAAAATTTGTGGTACACGATTTGGTATTGAATTCGGGATTAATGCAACCGGTCGCACTTTTAAAGACGACCCAATAACAATTAATAAATCACATTTTTTTCGATCACTATCGATTGCTAAGTGAAATTGTTCGGGCAAATCTTCTCCAAAAAATACAATATCGGGTTTCATTATACCGCGCCATACAATTGTGCGATAACTATCATCTGTATTTAAATCGGATGAGCTCGGTGATACTTGTCCTGGATTACAAAGTTGACACAGTGGTATTTTTTGTGCAAAAATTTCCTCGCGAATTTTATTTGCCGATACTTTTGTGCGACATCGGGTACATGTTGCGGTCGCAAATGATCCATGACACTCAATCACATTATTTATACCGGCTATTTGTTCTAGAGTGTCAATATTTTGTGTATAGTTCCGTAATAGTTTTTGTTTCTTTTCAAGTAGCTTGATGAAACGATGACAAGGTGACGGTTTAAATTGGCCCGGGTATATTTCGCGGGCAAATTTAAAAAATGGTCGTGGATCTTGATTAAAATATGATATACTAAACATTGCTTGTGGATCAGGTAAATCGGGATAATCAATTGCTAGACGCGAGTATATACCATCACGTGAACGGAAGTCAGGGATACCGCATGATACGGAAACACCAGCACCAGTTAAAACTATAATATTTTTGGAAGTTTTTAGTAGGTGAACGACATCGTCAATGGTTTTGATATGCATGAGAGGCATGCGACGTGGTGGATCTGAGAGCGCTCGTGTTATTATCGACCATAGTAGCATATCGCTTATGTGTGGTAAACGTAGCGATCGTATTTCTAGAGGATGAACTCCGGCTAAAATTTGTTTGCGAACCTAAACAAGAAATATTAATTTTTATTAAGGTTTTCGAACAGAAGTTACCAAAGAATTATTATCACTTACCCATCGAATATTTCGTGCCTTGGTACGCAAAATTTCATTCATATGTAGTGGATTTTGTACTAAATGATTTGATGAAGAATTTTCACGTCCTCCAAACCCCTCGTCCTCATCGCAGTCATCATCATCATCATATTCATCATCATCATCGTCATCATCATCCTCCTCATCGAAATAATCATCATGCTGATGATTATGATTAATGGGCAACAAAAAACCATTTTTATTCATTAACTCATTTACGCAATCCTCAAAGAAAACAGACATTTCTCTTTGCGATGTTCCTGTATTTGTTGTTGTGGTTGTACTCGGTGAAGTGTTTGTACCATCCTGTATATTTTGTTGTGATGTGACTCGTAATTTTTCCTGTTGTTGCTCTTTTCGATTTTCTGGTATTTTGTGCTTGGTTTGATATGACTCGTATTCATAGTAATCGGTTGTGTCTAGCTCCGAGTCAGCTTTCTTATCTATAGGCAAATAAAAAAATTGGTTAAGGCGCGCGAACATTAGTACCAAAATATAAACAAACTACTGTCAAATTTTTGTTTTCATTTCATTAATAAACAAACGCCATGTGAATTTGACACTTCGATTATTTTTACGAATTGCTTAATTTATTTCATATGTAGTTTATGAATTTCTGAGAAACATTTGTGAATAATTCATGAGACTTGTAATTTTTGCATGATGCACTAGAATATGGTTATATCATACAAATTTCACAACAAAATCCAAATTTATTTATTTTTATCGAATTTAACGCGATTTTCCAAGCGGAATTGCTATTTTCCACGTCGCATAATAATAACAACTGCTTCCGAAAAATTCTAAATATATATCACGAAAATAATTAAAATTTTGTAAAGGGAAGAAAAAGTCCGCCATTTTCACTTCATCTTCTCAATGATTAGCCATTTTTGTTGACGGCGTTCTTCGATCAAAATTTTTTTATACAATCATTTTTATTCGATCAACTTACCATTTTGATTTAAAACTTTTGTATCAAAATCACCTGGGTATAATACACTTTCCACTTCATCACTACATTTTTGTGTTATTTCACTAGAAAAACTATATTTGCGACGTTTTGTTGGAAGTAAATAATCAAACATATCGGAATTCAACGCCATTTTATTTCCTACTACCTAGCGTATTTCGTTTGTTGCGATGGAAAATAAAAATTTTTTGTCGCAAATCATCGGGCGCCCATCGACTAATGACGTCATTTAAAGTTTTGATGCGGGATGATGAAATCCAAAGTTGAGCAGTTTTTTACGATAGGTGGCAGTAATATCCATGTAGAAAAAATTTTCCATTGAAAATAATCGCGTTTTCAAACGTGTGATTATGGAAAATTTTGTGATTTTTTTTATTTTTAGAGCATGTTTTCGATTGCTGATTTTATTTGATATGAAAATAAAAATTGGGCAGTAGTCACCAAATTGTAAACACAAAACAAATACTAATTTGCTAATTTCACGGACGGAAATTTTTATAGAAATTTAAAGCGTGCTGCACACGACTGAATTAAAAGGCGCGGTCATTTTTTATTTTTCATAGGCGTTTCAGACAAAATTGTTTCTGCTTTAATTTAAGTCCAACCCACACAAATGTCCGTCTTGAAAATCACAAGTTGTAATGTCTTCCGGATTTTAACGGATCTTAGTTAAATCGGAATTATTTTAAAGAAAAAACATTCTAATTTGATAACATATAAATTATACATATTTATTATTTGTTTTTGATTATTTTACTATTATTATAGTTAATGTTATTTTTCAAGCGAAAACGATTTAAGTGGAATGCAGAAATTTGTAAGATAGTCTTTAATACATATAAAAATAAATTTTTGACATGATTCTTTTTTGACATGATTCTTGACTCAATTGTGGAAAAGGATATCACATCCTCTCGAAATTTATGTGAAGTTCTATCGCACCAAAAAATAAATCAAATTTTGTCAGTTGCGAAAAAAACATAAAAAAAAACATTTTTGGCTGTTTCCGTTGTCAGTGTGTAGGTAATAGCGCGTAAGCGACCTTTCATTGTCTTTCATTGTTTGATTTTTTATGCATAGATCAAGTTTTGACAATTCTCAAAGCACGTGAAGTAATATACATATTTTGTTTAAATGCACTTGTGCAACACAGGCAACGTGCGTTTGTTGAAAAAAAAACTAAGGCACAATAAACAAGTTTATAATATATAATAATTAATACTACCAGCAATAAAATACTTAAATAACAAACTATAAAAATTGCGCACTAAAAATGTTTGGTGGTAGTAGTGTCGATCAAATCGAAAAACTATCAAATCTTTCAAAAAGTATCATATCAATTTGATTTAAATTAAATCTATCTGTCACTTTTGTATCGCATAGAACGTAAAAAGTTGATTTCGATCAAATATTTTTTTTCGAAAGAACTCCGCGTTCGACGCGATTTCCCTTATAGTTATTATAAGTTGGTTTTAATCCCCTTCCCGCTAAACAAAGCGATTCGTTTACGATACGAAAACGTTGTAACATGTTCATACAATATATAGCAAACAAAGCGATTTTTCGATTCGAAAACGATACCTTTACGTTGTTGATGTTTGCCTATATATTAGTGGGCATCGAAAAGAGTACTAATGTTGCGATACGCATTAGTATCGCTTTTTCTGTAAAGGAATCGATAAAATTTGCGATACTATTTTGAATCAACATTTTCGTAACGTTAATATCATGAATTTGGCGATACGATTGTGAATCATTTTTATACACCATGCATTTTGCGAGAACTTGCAAATAAAAAGCTTGTTTAATTAAATTTTTGGTTATTTTATTCATAAATTATTTACATCTGTATTATGATTTATGACCGGAAAAATTTAAAATTTCGTCTGTAGTTGGGTCGAAATTATCAAAATCAAATAATTGCTCATGTTGCATTCCATTCCATTCAATAGACGAATCGTGATGTGATGTATGTGGAATGATTTCTTTATCAAATTGGAACGATATGGATTCAGAACAAATTTTTATTATTTCCCGTGTTTACCCATTTTTATTAATGAAACCAATTAATTTTTTTTTAATTCTTTCATTTACTTGCAACTTTTTAGTAATTGTATTCAATAAAACAACTTAAATACAACAATAAATTATATATTATTAACAAACATTTAATAAGAACTTGTGTAACCAAAGCACTTATGAAAATGGCGTCGTTCGTTAAAAATTAAATACAAGTTTTGCTTTACCAAAATGAGCCAATGGTGATTTTTTGATATTTCTCTCTCGTCATTTGTAGTTGAATTTTTATTGTCTATTGTATTGTATGTAGTATAAAAATGCACGAAAAACTTCTAGCGGGTTGCTTCAGGAAAATATGATTAACATTTTGTTCACCAGATGTCAGCTACTTTGTTGGAAATCGCGATTAACTAAATGGCCCGTTCCATACACGGCTTCAGCTTCTGGCTTCAAACTAAGTCGTAATAGATTTTTATTGCTAATTTAAACACTTATTTTATATTAAAACACGCTCTCTCGAAAATAAAATTTAAACAAAAATCTCATGTGTAAAAAAAATTTAAGCTACATCACAAAAATGGCCTTAAATTTTTTTATTTTCATTTCTATTTGTGTTAGTTCGGCTTCAACGAAAAATTTTATGTCACAGTTAACATATCGATTTTATAGGTAATAGGGGAAAGAGACGAAGCCGGTTTTTTGAAGCCGTGTAGGGCTTTATGACTTGATGCCACGGTCCAGTAATAATTACTGGTTCGATAATTTGGTCAAATTCAAAAGCAAGGGTATAGTTAGAATTAAACAAATTCGAATGGTTACTTATGCTCGGAACAGTAATACGAATTCAGTCGACAGAGTAATAAATTGTGATGGGAAAATTTAAAAATCGTTTTTTAAAAAATTTATTCGTACGTAAAATAAATCAAATCGAATAAAACGATCGAGGTTAATTAAAAAAAAAAAAATATTAAATCACATTTTTCTCTAGGTGTTACTTGTGCAGAGAAATCACTTACAAAGGGAAACCAATACAGAAAATTCAAACCACCGACAATAATTACCAACATCAAAAAAGCAATCGAACTTCTAGTTCAACCCGTCCATTGAATCACATGAGTATTTCGGCCGAAGAGCTGGATGGTCGGATCTTCGCCTCACAAAGAACAAGACAAAACAGTCGAACCGATTATAGAATTTCCTCCTGAACTCGAACAGCATTTGGTTAATTAAGAAAGTAAAAAAATGCAGATAAACTGTTCGAAATATCGACTGGAGCGTCATACTTTCAGAATCGAAATGAAAGTTCTACTACATTAAGTTGTGTTGCTTCGACAGACTTTGCTTTGTTTAAACTTTAATAGTTATCCACCCAAAGTAAGATGATAATATTTTTATAATAAAATGAATTTTTAAAGTAAAACTGTTTTTATTTCACGATAAATCCGACTATGACAATGAATTAAATAATACGCTATAAGCAACCGACAGTGCTAAAAGTGCTGTAGATAAAATAACTGTGGTGGCGGAACCTCCATCGTCCGGTACCACTGGTTCAGCAGCTTTACCATTTATAGTGATTCGTCCTTCAACCGATGGATAAATTGGATCATGGGAACGAATATATTCGCTCAGCAGGTCAACATCTATAGGCTCTAGTACTACTTTATTCTTTCCAGTTGAAAACATCTTAAAGTTATCACCGCCCTCAACCAGATATGTTGTCATTATAATTTTATACGTTTTACTCTCAACGAGTGGTTCATACTTGGGCACAGTACATTTGTCACAGAGTATTTCCAATCTAGTAACACGGCTATTAACGGGTTCCGATACGTTGTAGATTACGCGGGCACCCGCAATTTGTAAAAATGCTCCTGGTGGATCGGTTATTTTGTAATTCTCAACACTGTTTTCGAATGCAGCTTTCAATTCGCTCCCCGCCAGATCAACTGTAGCGAGGGGCATCAACCACGGAAATGTATCACTTAATTGAGCCATTGAAATTTGATTATTTGTTTCAGATGGATCGATAGAGCCCCGAATTCCACCGCCCTGTAAAATCGCCATTGGGGCATCGGTCCAATATCCACTTGCCATGTTATGCATCAATGCATATTTCCACAGCATTGCATCAGTCATTAAATTTCCCATATTACATTCACTTAGCCTACACGACGCGCCATCCAAGAACACTTTAGTACTGCCAACAAATGTTTGTTGCAGTTGAATAATTTTTGGCCGGTATACTTCGAGCAGTTGAAGCACGTCATCAGCTTGCGGTATACTCGCATTCAATAAAATTGGTTGTCCATCCCAGTGTATGAGATCCCCATTTTTATTAAATTTTAGACGGATTGCGCCCAAATATTTGGTGTATGCGTATGCTTGAACCACAGGTACAGCTTTTTTAGTTTCTGCTTGTATTACCGTCGGATAACCAGCAACTGGTTTTTCCTTATCCGGTGGATTTCCATTATATAAGAATGTGTTGGTATGTCCACCGATTACGATATCAACGTCTGGGCATTCTGCTGCAATTCGTTTATCTTTACTATAGCCAGAGTGTCCCAATGCGATGATGATGTTCACGCCTTGTGATTTTAAGATGGTGGCCTCTTTACTGTAAGAAAAATAGTCAGATATGAGGGGGGCATTAATTATTATGTGACAAAATTTACTTACTTGATTGACGGGATTTCATCAAAATATTCCACATCGTTGGGTTGCGCCAAAAACTTTGTGTCTGGTGTTAGGTAGCCTATTATACCTATCTTGATGCCCCGTTTCTCTAATACTACTGATTTCTGAAAAATCAATCAAAATTTTTGTTTAAAGTTTTAAATTAGTTTACTGTATTTTGGCATTATGTTTAAATAAAACAGAATGTACAACTCTAAAATGGAAACATCTCAAAAATATAACTGAAACCCGTTGTTACAAGCAGAACGTGGAGTAGGTGTAATTTCCTACTATAGCAATTGATCTATAATAGTGTAAAAGATCTATAAAAGTGTAGAAGTTTTAAGACAGATCTGAAAATGCAAATGCGCAGCTGTAATATATCACCACCAATCAGAAAGACTACTCAGAAAGTAGAGCACGCCCTATGTACTTTTATGTACCGAAAATGTCTGAATATCTTGACATAAAATCTCCCGAAGAATCTCCCGATCAAGATTTTAGATTAATAAGGTAGAATCATCAAGTTGCGGGAGAGGCAGATCTTCTACAAGACTTTTACAAGGTGGGAGGGGGCAGATTAATTGAAACTAAACTAAGCTATATCCTACGTCAAAATTTTACGTTTAATTGTAAAGTTGTGGACGAGTGGTGGGTGGCACCCGTCTCATTCCCGAGGCTAGTTTAAAATACATATTAGAATTAATATAAGCCAAAATTCAGAACTTTCTTCAAAATGCATCTTAGAATCTACTAATCGTGCAACGAATCGTGCAGAAGACAGATATCAAAACTTCTCCCAAAATTTATGTTTAAATCCAAATTCAATTCTAGAGGTCTAATTTTTCATATTTGTGTCCTTTCGAGTTCGCAAAGGTCGAGTTCTGTCCAGCATAGACATATTTAAGAATATTGTATGAAACTCACTTTAGAATCACTATTCTAAAGCATGAAAAGAGGCGCCACAATCACAAAAACTTCGAAGCGAATTTATTTTGACGCAGCGTGCTTATCGACAGTATTTTAATATGCGTTCTGTACGATTTAACCTTTTGCAAATATTAAGACCGATAGACTATCAAGAACTGCTTGATTTTGGCATTTCCCTACGAGGAAAAATTGAACAAAATCCCGATTTCATTCGCAATTTAATAATGAGCGATGAATCCTATTTTCAAATAAATAGCTTCGTAAACAAGCAAAGTTGTAGGTTTTGGACAACAGAAAATTCAAGATCAACTCATCAGCGACAATTACACCCACTTAATTGAACTGTTTGATGCGGAGTATCGCCTCAAAAAATCTCTGGCTCATATTTCTTCGAAAATGAAGTCGACGCAACAGTTTTAAGGGCCAGCTATGCAAAATCGTCCAGAACTGTGCTGACACCGCATACCGCAAGGTACACAATTACACTGTTACTGGCCCTTGCGTTTACCATAATCGCTCCCGACGTCAATAAGCCAGCGACCATACCAGAACTAAAAAACAACATTTGAAATGAAATCCTAGCCATAAAACCTGAAATTTTGAGAATTTGTGAGAAAGAGTACGAATGTGTGAAGCAGAAATTGGCCACCACTTGCGAGATATGATTTTTATTTAACCCAATACAAATTTCCATGACTGTATTTAAAGAAAATAAAAATCAAATAATAAATAAAAAAGTTATTAAATCTTCACAATGGAACAGTTTTTTGCGCCACACTGCCACCGCCATTGTAAAAATACCAAACCACTTTGACAGTATATAAACATTTTTGATTTTATTCCGCGGAAATGGTTTCTTTTCTTTCTACAAAAATGAGATATAAAAGTAAATGAAAAATATAAAAAAGTTCAATTTTTTAATAGTGCTGCCTAGTGTGGCAACTAGCGCAACCTCTAAGTTGCCGACGATAAATTTCCGCTATCTTATTATCCAGGTTGCGCGATGTGATGCGTTGTGTTAACTTATCTTTTTTTCTGTGATTTATCTATCTATATCTACTGTATTTAAACGGTTTAAAAGATTTTGCGTTGGTTGCATTACGGCCTCATGCTGCGTATTTGTATAATGGAACAGCATAATATGATTCAGTTGTGTTTCGAACACGGCCGCTATATCCTGGGGTTATAGGATTGCCAGTAAGAGATGCGTGCGAGGTGCGTTCCCATTTCTTAAACTTTTTCGGCTCGACCAATCCTGAAGTAAATTGTTCGAAAAGGGTCCTATTTCTTATGTCATCCGTCAAGAAAATTTTAAAATTAACAAACGACATTTCCGAACTGTAAGATTACCCACAACATCTCGATATGGAAACTCTATAATTTCTCATTCGATTAGTCTTTATGAACAGTCAAATAAACCCACGAATGTGGGTCGTTTATCACTTCCGAGTTCAAAAAAAATTTTGGTTCCGCAATTATAACTCCAAATTTAAAACAATTTATCTCCATTTGCTCTGCTGCTGGCAGTGACCTGATACTCTGACCAAAGTCTATGTATGATTGAATGAGCAAATTATGATCCTCGTGCTTCACCAATCACCATACATCACCCCCGCTCACGTCCGAATTTACTTCGTTCTTGTTGTTATAAATATTGTGTGAGGCAATCGATCTTTAGAGAGCAAAAAATTCCCAAACGAAATAAATTTTATTTGGTTTTGTGCCTTAGTCCCGATACGTATTAATATTGTCCGGCGATTGTGTATTTGATCACCAGGAAAATGTCGGAAATAAATAACTCCTAAATGATCGACTTTCGCTTCACTTTGGAATCACAATTCAGAATGGAGTTGACCACTCCGCCCAAAACTTCATTTCATTTCTTACGTATGGATTGTTATTGTATTCGAGCAGACTACACAAAAGTTCACACTTCTTACTCAATACCTACGACAGATAGCCTCAATTCTGTTATATAGAGCGTAAGAAGATGAAAACGTCTTGGATACAAAATTAAATAGTCCTACGAGTATAAAGAGTGGTATTCAACTCGGTGATAAAGCCCCACGGTCACAGCGCACAGGGTTGAGATATACATATTTAAGTTCAGAAAAATTGGCTTAGTAGACACTTAGAGGCACTTAGAGTTATGACTATTGACTATAGGACGAGTAATTCATGTGATAAGGATTCGGTATGTGGTTAGTTATTCTAAATAAGCATAACGGGTACAAAAAGCTCTGTTTATAAAATATGATAGCTAAAATGAGAATGCTTGTAATCGCACAGCGTGTAGTCAAATGAAGTTGTTTGAGTTCAATTATAAATAAGAATGTATAACAATAAAAAATAATAAACTTACCTTAAATGATTTTGTCTTTTCAATATCAGGTGCTAATGTTAAGTTTAAGTTTGATGCTAGCACAGGAAATTCGGCCGCATTCAAAAATGGAATTAAACCATCAACTCCTTCATCAAATTCATGGTTACCAAGGGACTATAAAGTAAAAAAAATAATTATAATTACATATTTAAAATTTTAGAATCGAAGCTCTAATGCCACTTACGATAGCATCCGGATGGAGCTCATTCATAAACGCCGTTGTAATATTCGCCTTAAACATATTAAACCACGTTGTCCCCGTGTACGTATCACCCGCATTTAAATACAATACATTTGTGCCATTTTGCTCCTCTGCGCGATATTTCCGCACCAAATGAGCAACTCGTGCAAAACCCCCATAGCATTGAGCACTCTTGTTTGTGCACATGTCACCATTAACATTCGTCTGGTCGAAACGGGCATGCATATCATTGTTGTGTAAAATGAGCAAATCAAATTCTTCGTCGGGTGCCGGTGCAGTCTGGACATAACTTAAAAGTACGATTACTACTAGAAAGAATGCCTCATGTAAGAGCTTCATTGTGCTTATGCTGTAACGATATCGAACAATTAAAAGTTATAATTTAGTTCTTGGAATTTTTTTTTTTTTTTGATATTTGATCATGTGATTGACGATCGCGATTAGTTTGTAAATAATTAAAAAAATTAGTTACAATACACTTTAATTTTATCGCATATAAATAATTTATCGCATGTGATACGAGGTTTGATTATGCATATGGAGGAATATAAATCGCTACCAATCGAGCTAGATTAAATTGTTTTGTTTAGTGATATTTAAGTTTTAAGTGAGCTACGAGTATTTCAATTGCGCTCCAGATTTGATACAGAAAGCTTTTTGAGTTTCTTTGAAAATTAAGAATAAATATGAAAGTTTCTTAGGGAATATCATGCAAAAGCCTTTAACCAGAAGGATTTAACTAGAGTTGGAACCGTCTGAAATTAACTAACACGTTAAGCTTACGATAGAGCGGATTTAATGAGAAAAGATCAAAACTATGAAGTATGAAAGATTATTTATTGTATCTATCGTCTGCCATGGCAAAGCAACATTTGAATTTTTATTACCAATTTATATAATGCTAACGTCTTTATATCTCGAGAATTTTATTAATAGGAGCGATGGACATAACTAACATTCTAATTCAATGTCAATTTTCTAGAATGCATAATGAGATACTTAAAACTTAACAAAACACGGGTTTACTCTTCTATGGGATATTGATGCTGTATAAAATAGCGGAAATAGCAGTTTAGGCTACTCACCACGTGAGGCAGTGTTATTAGGAGAGAAAAAGTGTGCTGGTCGTTGATAACCATCGAAACTTTCATGTTTAGCATTTTCTTCTTGAGGTACCTCAAGCACATCAGTAAGCTTATAGTTATCTTTCATACAAAGAACTCGGTCTGTAGCAGTATAAGTTTTATAGTAAATTAGTCGGGAGTTGAACCTTTCCGAAATTTCTGAACGCATCAAGTAAAATTACGTGGTTTGTGTGATTTACTATGTTTCCAAGAGAAATTTTTGTATCATGCACTTGTATTTGTGCGTTATTTTCATTTGTATATGAATAATGTTGACGTTTTCCAAAACAAATCTCGTATTAACAACATAAACAAAACTAATGTACAATACATTGGTAAATGGCCACAATAAAATGGCCACAATAAAATTTACAAATAACGGCAGCCAAGAATAAGAGTAACAAAGGAAAACAACCACGCGCCGAGCTTCGCTATTAAAAATATTCATTGAATTCTGGGAACAACAATTAAGACACACAATTAATTTCCTATAATAAAATTCAAACAATAATTCAAAAATAAGGATGTTCACTATTACAGAACATCCTACGGCCATTTATTACTCAAACATTTTGACATAACACAATAATGTTCGTTTTCAAAACATTGCAAGTTACAATGTTCATTGTAGGGTTGAAAATTTCCCTTTATAAATTTGGGAAATTTTGGATTTCGTTTTGTAAATGCAAAATTTGCAAAGCAAAAAGTTCGAATGCCCGACTACTTTGATTGCAAATCGCTTTGAAATTTTTTATGTGTGTGTATAAAAATGTATATTGTACCTGTGGCACTATTCTGGTAATTCCCTGGGAATAGGGAATTGGGGAAAGATTTTTTATGTAATTTGTATTTTAAAATTTTTTTTCTGGCATACTGAGGTAAAAATCTAGTGGTAATTTTTTTGAAAACAAAATAAAATTGGGAATAATATTCCCTGCCAATTTAGATATGGAAAAGTTATTCCCAATTTATAAATATTTACATCAAACTTTTCTCTTTAGTAGGCCGGAAAAAAAATATTTGAACTGAAATTACATATAAAATCTTTCCCCAATTCCCTATTCCCAGGGAATTACCAGAATAGTGCCACTGGTCAGACGTGTTAGGGCGACCTTTTTCAGGTGCCATTGTGGATGGAAATGAGATTTTTAAATAATTTTAGGAAAATGTTCTGGAATATTACCATCTGGGTCGGAACTCAGCCAATTTTCAACCGATTATGAAGGGATTAGATGTGCTGGATTAAAATAGGATTCTAAAATGATTTTTGGAAAAAGTTTTGGAAAAGGCCAACTCGAACTCGGCCATTCTTGAAACGATTATACAGTTATTAGGTTTGTCGGTTGAAAATGGGATTCTTAAATGATTTATGGAATAAGTTTTGGGATATGGACACCTGGGACGGAACTCATGCAGTTTTTAACCGATTAAGATGCGATTGAAATTGTTTAGTTAGTGGAGGTGAGATTCATTAATTATTTTTAGGGCACGGCTATTACTTAACCGATGATGACCGGATTCAGCACGTTGAATAAATAGGGAATTATAAAATGATACACTGCTGTACCCGCCGGAGGATGAGAATCTGACTTGTATTGCAAGTACCTCAAAAAAGTAAATTTTCGTTTGGTACAAACAGTTCTGGAGATCTCAAGTTTTTAAAACACTTAGCATATCCCATGTTCCCGTGAACAGTTCTCGAGGTCGCGGTTGATAAGAATACTATAAATTTATCCGAGCCCTTTGTGTAGGGTTCATAACGTGATTCACTAATTACATGTGTGGGTCACGTACTGGTGATAGATGTCATCATTAGGTGGCATCCAGCCTTACCAAAAACATGTTTACAACACGATAGTTGCTTGCTTCAAGAAAGAGCCTGGTTATTACCGAGTTCTGTCCCAGTTTAAATTAAAGAGTTCCGTCCAATTTCGCCATATTCCAGAACTTTTTCAAAAATTATTTAAGAATCTCATTTCCATTCAACATGCAAAATCTCATCAATATAAGTTAATGGGTGAGTTTCACCCCAGATGGTCATATTCCAGAACATCTTACCTAATCTCAACAGAATCGGCTAAGAAGTGCCTGAGTTCCGACCCGGATGGCCAAATTCTAGAACTTTTCCCAAAAACAGTTTATGAATCTCATTTCCATCCAACAAACAAAATCCCAGCATGTCCAATTTCATCATAATTGATTAAAAAATGACCGAATTTCGTCCCACCTGGCCATAATCCACAACTTCTTCCAAAAATCATTGAAAAATCCCATTTCCATCCAACATACAAAATCCCATCAATGTCGGTTAAGAAATGGCCGAGTTCCGTTCCGATTCTTCCATGTAACATATCCAATCCCATTTTAAAAGCGATGCAACATACACATTTCTACGGACGACTTCTAAAAACAGATTTGGCATTTACGAATTATTTAGAGCATATTTTTGACTGAAATTAATGAGGTAATATGTAAAATATCTCAAATTAGTAGCTAAAATAATAAATTTGCAATTATTTCTAGAAACGATTTTTGCTCTGAATGGTATAATTTTACTCGTGAACGAACGCACAAAAATCTAAAAACGATTTCCGAACTCATCAAAAAATTTTAAACGATTTTTTTCTCTGTTGTGTTTTTCGCTTCAAAACAAATGTCAAAAATTTCTAAGAAAAATTTATTTTTCATTAATTTAATATTTTTATTAAAAGCTCATCATGAATATGGTAGCACCATGATTAAAAGTATGATTACAATTTTTCTAAAAACAGATTTCGCATTTACGAATTAATTAGAGCATATTTTTGACTCAAATCAATGAGATAATATGTAAAATATCTCAAGTTAGTAGCTAAAATAAAAAATTTGGAATTATTTAATAATTTTAATTGAAAAATTATCAATTTTCTATTTAGCCGTTCCTAGAAACAATTTTTTCTCTGAATGGTATAATTTTACACGTGAACGAACGCACAAAAATCTAAAACGATTTCCGAACTCATCAAAAAATTTTAAACGATTTTTTTCTCTGTTGTCTATGAACTTCAACAAATGTCAAAAAACTCCAAAACAAAATATTTTTCATTAATTTAATATTTTTACAAGGCTCATCATGAATATAGTATGGTAAACTTATTTAATTATAAAATGAATTAGCTGCTTATGTATTTTGAAAATGTTATAAAGAATTGTTGTTGTAAAAATCGTCTGTATTTTTTTTGGTATGTGGCGAGGCAAAATAAATTTACGCACGAATCGTCTGTAATAGGTCAATTTTACAAACTACGATAAACTGGCGTACGATAAATTGTGTCCACGGTAAATTGTGTCCAATATAATCTGTTCTACGGTTAAATGTTCACGTTAAATTGAAACACGATAAGTTGTTTACGATAAAGAGACCGTCACCCATCAAAGCATTACATTGACACTTTCTATAATATAAAATATTTGAACCATGCCACGATTTTAATGTGGGAGAAAATGTCATCGTATGTTGCTCAATGAGTGGAGCTGAGAGATTCATGCCATTAATGTTCATTTATTCACGTTCCAGCCAAACACCATTGGTCAGCAAAGATGGCCCTAACCTACTGGTGCAATACATAAGTGCTCTAAGAATGGGTAGATAAACGACGAGCTATTTTTACGGCCGCTGGATTTAACATTTTTTGTAGATCTGAAGGTGGCACCAAAAATTTATAACTTAAGATTTTGGTGAATTATGCCTTTTAACTAAAACGTATTTGCGACAAAAAATTTTATGTCGGCAACTTTAAATCCAAACGCTGAAATTAGTTTGGAGATGAACCGCTTTACACTTTCACATATTTTTATATTTTCTCTCTCAGATTTATCATCATCAGGAATCCATCTTCAACTCAACCCACTTTACCGACGGATAACTTAGAAGGGGCATATGCTAATATCCAACCTTATTAACCAACGAACAAATTGGTGTTGAATCAGAGCTTATTCCAACCAAATCTTATGTCGGGAATGAGGAAGTTTGTGTAACTACAAAAGCCAATTGAAGATAAACATAATTAGACCAATTCAAGATAACCAACATAACCTTCTAAGCACACGTCTATCATTTTACGGCAACAACAGCAAAGCAAGGGTTTAAAATCGTTGAAGAAAAAAATTAGAATCTAATAGCGTTTTCTGTGGCAGAAAAATCTTGATCCCGGATGACATAAATTTTGATCCAACATGGCGTTGACCCAACATGCCTAATATCAGAAACACATTTTACCAGCAGCTTCTATGTATCAATCCGGAGATATACTTGTTACCATACCACACATCCTGCAGAACGAGCAAGAGGAGGGTCAGCTATTTTTATTAGGGATAATATCAATCATCATGAAGAATTAAAAATAGAAAAAGAATCCATGCAAGTAACCGTGACGGTTAAATTTGGTCATCACAACACCTGTAATAGATCTGCAATATATTGCCCTCATCGGTGTAACCTAAAGAAAGAAGGCTACATTAACTTGTTCCAGTAATTAGGAAGTATAACTATCGGAGGTGACTTTAATGCAAAAAATACCTTCTGGGGTTCAAGATTAACCTCTCCAAAAGGCAAAGAATTACTTGCAGCTGGCCAATACTCAAACTGTGAATTTTACTCAGGAGGGAAATCAACGTACTGGCCAACTGATCCTATAACAAAATCTCAGACCTTATAGATTTCTACATCACTAAAGGCATATCGGAACGCTACATTTCCGTAGAAAATGATGAAAGTCTAATATCTGATCATACTCCTGTTATTATGACGGTTAGTGAAAATGTAATAGAAAAAACAAATTTACCACAGCTCACAAACAACAAAACTAATTGGGAATTTTTTAAGTAGTTAGTAGAGGAAAAAATAGAACTTCAAGTGCCAATCAAAAGTGAAAATAAAATAGAAGAGAAACTGACAGGCTCCTTGATGTCATGCAATGTTCGGCTTGGCAATGCACCCACAAATTATCATCCAGGAAAAAAACTCCATTATTTACCCAATAGAATTAAGAAAATTATATTGCAGGAAAAACGAAAAGCCTGAAAGAAATGGCAGAATACCCGTGCGCCGCAAGATAAATCCACATTAAACAACTTGTACATTAAACTTAAGGCACTCATAAAAGTACATAAAAGACTATTCAGAATATCTGATTTCGAAGATGTAACATTGAAAGAACAAAAAGCTGAAATGAAGAACATAAAAGCTCCTGGTTACGATCAGGGTAAATAATAAAGGAGCTGCCTGAAAAAGGCACCTGCAAATTACTACACATTATCAATGCGACCCTCAGGAAAAAACATGTGCCAATGCAGTGGAAAGTAGCAGAAGTAATAATGATTCCGAAACCGGGCAAGCCACCGAATGATAGAAAATCTTACCGGCCCATTTCACTTCTACCAACACTAGCGAAATTGTTTGAGAGGCTGTTGCTCAAAAGATTGAAAAACCCATAGAACAAAGAAACCTTATGCGAGAGAGGAAAAAGGTTTGTTCTAGTATCTTCTTAGATGTGGAGCAGGCCTTCGACAAGGTGTGACACAGAGGATTACTCTTCATACTACATAGAGATTTACCAAAACAATATTCCGATGAATATTCCGAGCTAAAAAAGATTTCGGCAGGAGTCCCGCAGGGTAGTGTTTTGGGACCTATTCTTTACCTGCTCTACACCATAGATTTGCCTCAATTAAACAATGTTACCGTTGCAACATTTGGTGATGAAACTGCAGTTCTCTCAGTAGGAGACACTATCGAGGAAGCGACAACGAAACTACAAGAAGCATGTGACAAAGTCATAAAATGGACAAAAATGTGGCGTATCGAGCTCAATGAATCGAAATCCACGCATGTGAATTTTAGCTCTGGTACAAAGAAAACTAACACCAAAATAATACAACTTTTTCAAAACAAAGTGCTATACGTGGTATAACGCTCCGTGGTACATTAGGAATGATGACCTTCATAGGGACCTAAATATCCCGACGATTCAAGAAGAAATAAAAAAAAAACATGCAGTAATTCATAATATGTATTTATCAACATGCAAATGAAGAGCTTCGTGGTATGTTGAACACTTCACAAGCAGTAAGACGATTGCAGAGAACGAAACCAATTGATTTAATTGATTAAGGACACCAGAGCAAATACTACGTCTTCTCATTCACAAGTGACTAAATTAAGAAACAAAATTTATTAGATGAATTGTATTCAGTTGTAATAATTTAAAATAAAAAAAAATAATAATAAATACACCAGCGCTGCAGCAAGGCTGCCATATAGTAGTTGTAAAAACATTTTTTTTTCATACTCTTACAATTTATAACGAGATAAATTAGTTTTTTTATAACAAGATACAATAGTAGTTAATAATAATAAAAATAAAAATAACGATAAGAATAACAATAAACATATCTAACAATAATAATATTAAATAAAATATCAATCGTTGCAATACCAATCATCAAAGCACTTCTTCTTAAAATTTCTAACGGACTCAGCTGAACCAATTTCTAAAGGAAGCTTATTCCAGATGAGAACACTTCTCTCTATTTATTTAGGAGGGGATAAGTCCAAAAGCGAAAGTGACATGTTTTAAATGCGATTAGGTACTTCATAATTGCGAATTATTCCTGCTGTAGTTAAGTGGTTTGTTGAATAATTTTTGATTACTCTGAATTTGTTTTCGGGATTATTCCGGAAATTTTGCAAATATCAAACATAAACTATTGTTTAGGTTCAAGGTGAATTTATTCTTAAAATGATGTTGAATATATTTTGAAAAGCAAAAACTTAATTTAGTACTACTTTCTAAAAAATGCAAAATCTTTTTGGTGTATTTTTCGCCATGTTTCTGGCTTCAATAATGTTTAAGGCAACCTGTACTATAAAAAATCCAAAGAGCATGGCGGTACGTGCGTCAAGCTAATTCTATAATGCACGAGAGTGTATATGTATCAGTATATGAGTAAGGCGAACTATTTCACTGTTCCAATATACCAAAGATGTTTGGTTAAATTTATTACGAGAGTTCACAATTCAAAATTATGGGAGTGTAAAATTAATTGAAATTCTTGTGTTTTATTATAAATTGGATTGATCATCGTTCAATATTGGAAATCGTTCAAACCAGTTTCCAAACCTCAGGTTAAGTGAAAGTGCCTTAATAGATTTATAGTGAAAGTAAACTTAGGGAAGTTGCTAGACGGTCGGGCGCTACATAGCAATATAGTATGTTTCCCAATTAATTCTCTTCAACTTGCTACCTGTTACTGGTAGATTATTTTCACCTTAGAAACAAATAAACACTAAACTAAGCTTAAATAATAATAACGACGATTTTATAGATAAACACTGCACACAGTTGTATATACAATAACTACATATAATAATTGTTTAATTAACAGCAATTTAGACGGCAATTTCACACAATAATCACATTAAATTGAATTTGAATAGATATTTTTTTTATATCAGAATTGTATCGGATAATACATCATTCACAATTCTTCCGGCTACTAATTAAAATACTTCACTTAAAATATTACATAAACTGTAGCACACAATTCACTAGATAAATTAGGAATGATACACAGATATCACTTACGTTTACTTAACTGTTGTGAGTACAATAAACTGACAACAAATAATTTCTTACCTGTCGGTTGCTTATCACCGACATAACTAATCGTTGTCTAAATCGCATAGCACAAATAGTACACGTTATACGCTGTAGAAACGAAAATGACGATCACAAAACACAATCATTATACACACATGATCTAACAATGTTTTATCGCAATTATTATAAATAATATAAAAAAAACAGTTTGTTATTTTGGAGATCAAGCAAAAGGTGTTGATGAATTTTACTCGTTTGTTTTGGTAACATACAATAAAAAAAAAACTTCCGATCATTATGCGATCGATTGACCTAATCGCAAGATTTAGAAAACATCTCATAATCATATAGATAATGTACGGGTATAAGAGATCGCGGGGGGTGACCTTGCTGATGTAGACAAGTAGTTTTCATAAATCAAATATGTTCTGTTTCAAAAAAAGAATAGGGTACGGCGAACGAAATAATTACACGGCACTGCGATAATTCAAAATTTTGATATTTAATTTATAAGTGTCTGTCACCTTGTATGCTTATCTATTATTTTGCCTGTTTTATTTATGGAAACCCTAATAGGAGCTTATATTTATATCGTTTTACGATTAGCAATAAATATTTTATTGCCTTAATATCATAAGTTGATTGTGTGCTGTTTTCAGTAAGTATTTAATTCAATACAAATCAAGGATAGGTGTCCGTGGCAGTGTGAAAATTAAGTGCTATGGTATCTTATTGTTATTAGATCGCTACTCTTGTAATTTGAATGTGTTGTTTAAACATTGCGTTATTACATTTTTGCCTTTTGAATAATTACTGAACGTGCCCAATCAGTGTTTCTATAGATAGACAATTTAAACGTAACGATCAATTATAAAATTATTATAAAATTTTAACAATTGTATCACAATATACTCGTATATAATAATAATATGTCTTAAAATGTACTTTTTCATGTAGGTATATTTTGAAAAAATTTAATTGCGAGCTGTATTTTTATTAGGTATGAAGCCAAAACTTAGGTTAAAAACAATGGCTTATCGTGTTTTAGTTTTAAAACGTGGATAATTTGAAACAGTTTAATTTAAATATTTTTAATTTGTTAGGGTTTCCTCTTAAAAACAATTCACGTGTTGCCGATGTTAAATTTCTATGTTTTCCGAAGACCGTTACAGTTTCATATAAAAAGATAGCTAACGATAACAAATAACATTTTATGTTATTTTATTTATAGTTCTCGGTTTCCGATTTTCTTTGATGCCATATTTTTTGCAGCAACTTTATCTGCTGCTTATCTCAATAGAATCGGTAATACGTTATTATTGTCTAGAAATAAGAAAAATCGTGCACATATGGTCAATTGAAGATCAATTTGTTTAATTAATCAGATTAACCTTTTCTGTGAAAAGAATAAAAAACAACAATTATACGTAGGTATTTAGACGAATCTGCGTTTTCAATTTACGTGTATCGGATTACTTTACACTTCTTATTGAATTGAGTGAAACGTTTAAATTAACGTCTATTTTTAAATAAAGCATCAAATAAATTCAATATTAGTAACAAAATAATTGAAATGCCTTACCTAATGTCGGGAATCAATTATTTTTATTTGCATCTGGTGACTAAAACAGGTTATTCGCCCGAGATTGAATGTTCTCTAAGCGACTGAAGCGTGTATAATAATGCTGTAGTGAGTATATTAAAAATTAGAACAGCTTCTAAAATGTATTGTAAGATCCTAATCCGCCCTAAAAATTAAAATCAGAAGTTAAAATCAGCTGCAAAACAATGTAAACGAATTGAATATTTTCTTTTAGAAAGTAAAAGGCCAATTCACAATCCGAAACTGAACCATCTTTACGAAAAACATTGTAATCTGACATAAAATATTCCGTACTGTTGAAGTCGTTGGTTAAATTTGTTTGGGCAAGTGGAGGATAGGAGAATAGGATTTTATTCGTGCCCTTTACGTTCTCGTAATAAATGGAGAAATTATTCAGTTTTTCGGCATCTAACACATGGTTTGTGTATGGGTATTCTTAGCCAAAAGATGGTTATTCTTAGCCCTGAGGCCATTAGTAAGTCAAACATAGTTTACGAAACCAGCACTATCAAGGAGGAAATATGAGCAATTATAGCGAGAGACATTTCTACATTGAACCAGGCTCGGGTTAACTTGTATAGTATGCCGAATTAAAATGAAATTCACGTGTGCAAGAATCTCTGCGTTTGTCATAGAGAGGTTCAATATCTCTATTCGGAAACGAATATTTTCTTATGTTTAGTTGACTGATCTGATGTTACTGAAATTTTCAGTGTTGCCACTATTATGTAACACAGGAACTACTGGTGATATCGGTGTAAAATTACAGTTGATTAATTCAACGTTGGTGGATAAAAGTTCACGTTGAATGGATAGCTTCTGTTGTAGTGGGTAGTTGTAGCGGGGATTAGGTAACAGACAATTCCTCACAAACACAAACACACAAACCATGCTCTACGCTAAGACATCATAGCAGAAAATGGTAAAATTTTGAATGAAATCTAATTGAAAATAGAAAACAATTTACTACAACTAAAGATAAATAAACAAGTTCACGCTCAGAAGAATGAAAATTTATTTTTCTGCCACGTTTTCGAAATATAAATAAAAAAGTCAAAAAAAAAAATATCATCGTACTTGAGGTTTTTGGGCCTGCATACATACAAAGTTCATTTATTGTGTTATAGCCTATAAATACATATGTTCTGCAATATAAAATGAAAATAATTTTACACATACATAGACATGCCGCATTTGAGTATTGCGTAGGCAAGTGTTGTTTCAGTTTTGTTTCAAAACGCAGTGCGTGGAAAAGCTAATTCCAAGACAAAAACAAAAACGACACGATGAATCCGAAACAGAGACAATTGACGATAAATTTATTAAATTAAAAAATACATTTTCTATTCAATCCGCTGTTTCACACTTTGATTCTTTCATCGTGATCCTTTCCTCGCTTTCTTTCCCTTCATCTACAAATTGTTGTTAATTTGTAGGTAAACGGGAAGGAAACGAGGAAACAATCACGACGAAGGAATCAAAGTGTGAAACGGCGTAATCAGTTCATCTCCAACCATCCGAACAAGCCAGACGTCACTTGCCATGCACCAACCGCTAACCATTACGTACGCGTACCGTCTCGCCATTAGAAATGGCAGATAATACAAAATAACATTTTACGCCGGATTTTTTTTTCTTTTCGTGTCCCATTATCAAGCAGCATTGTGCTTCATTTAAACAACGCGCTGGTGTTAACAACTGCCTCTTACTTACTTACGCTCGAAAACTATATTTTTGATTCGGAGTATTGGTCAACTTAATCAATCAGACACACAGTTCGAGCTATTTACTAAGTTTATGCACCTCTTAAGCGCATATTGAATACGAACAACAAACAAGCTAATCACTACCGAAAACATAAATGTCTTTAAGAACGGGTATCTTTCGGTATCTCAATCAATCAACCAAAGAATCGCGCAATCAATCACTAATTAATTCGCAATGAATCGATCAACTATTCCTACGGTACTAAAATATAAGATACTAGGTAGGTGACCCGGCAAACCTCGTTCCGCCCCAAATTACTTTATTCCGAGCAAATACTTTTGTCCTTCACGAAAATTGATTTTCATGAGAGAAAAAATCAAACAACTCAACTCGATTCTCAATGGACGATTGAGTTGAGTTGAGTGGACATTATTCCATACACGTTTTCATCGAATTCAACACTAATGAGTTGAAAAGACAATGGCAGCTTTCGAAAATTGATATATTTTTTGGTTTTTTTCTCTCAGTGTGGGAATGAATTGGACTCAGTTGGAATTCAAAAGAAATCAATTTATTTTATTCGAGTGGAATTAAATCGAATACAGACGCAAATCAATACAATGAATTGTGGTAAACAATATGTTTCGGATTGTTCTCTGGCGCATAAAAGAACACCGATGATGGTTTGCCAACTCTCGAACACGCGACGTACAACTGACCATGAGAAAAACACGGAAATTCCAGATTTATTCCACACACTTCTGAATGCGCTTGAAATCAAACGTAATGTCAGTTGGAATCAGAGGAGTTCTCGGAACTAGAACATCATCTCCTTTGAATTTGTACTTGATGATCGTCGCTTGAATCACATTGTCTATCAGTTTCTTCACAGCCAATCATGTTCCGTTACATCTTGATTGGCCACGCAGTCAACGAATTTGTAACAATCCATTTCCCTAGCGATTTGGTTTTGAATCAAGTAATTCAGACTGACTACATCCTTGTTCTTCACTGCCAAAATCGCCCGTTCGCTGAGCCAATCGTGATTCATATAATTTCGGCGGCTGTCTGGAAACATTTTCGTGATAAGCTCTTCCTTCGACGTCGTGAAAATGTAAAAATTCGAGGGAATCGAAATCAATCCTGTCAAAACATCAACGGGAATTTAACCATTACCAAGCGCCAACAGTTGTTTGGAAAAATCAGCGAGCCGTTCTGTAACGCGACTCTCGTGTTCGTGGTCAACTGCAACTTCTTCATATATCCCCACAATCTTGACGATATCAGACATGCGTTGATGTCATCTACAGCTGTTGATCTTGGAATGACAGGTATAGCGTTTGACGAAAGTCACTAGCCAACAGAATCATTGACCCACCAAAACATCTTAGGTCACTTCGTAAATCCTTCATCTTTTAAATGAACGCTTCAAATGATCGTTTATGTGCCATTGTGCACTCGTCCCAGATGATGATTTTGCAATACCTTGGCCATTGCTCAGTTTGTGACACTTGAGCACACTGGCTTGTCATTCGAGTGGATATTCATAGGCAACTTCAATGCAGAATTTGAGACCTCGAGCGAATTGTGGCCAAAAGCAATGAAATCAGAAAGGTTTTACTTGTTCCACCGAGAGCATTTAGGAAGAATATCCTACCGTTTCCTTCGTCAACTGCCTTCACCAATGCGTCGCACACGTTAATTTTGCTGTACATTCAAAAGCGGGACATTAATTCGTACTGTTTGGCTCATTGAATCTTGGTCGTACACTTGCTCTCGTTGCAATTCACGATTAAATGCATCGTGTATCGAACGAATTGGTGCTGACATGCCCAATTTCGATAAATAGCTGCCGCACATAAGCATGCACATGTCTTTGATCAAGATCAAACCTGCGTTGCGTATCTCGTCGTTCATTTCAAGCTGTCAAAATGTCGTCAACCATCTCGTCCATGTATTTGTTCCACAATTCCGTTGCGTTCGATGGATAACACGTCGCTATGATGATGGCTAACAATGTACAAATTTGCGTACGAATAAGCGTCCGCGAGGTTTGAGTCCCAATGTCAGTCGTTTAAACCAGTAAATTCAAACGATGGCAAGCATCTCGATAAGTCGCCCACAACACACCTTTGTATTACGAAGCGATTTGAACGAAGTAGGACCACGAACATGTAACAAAAGCAAACAAAGATAGAAGCATTCGTCTTGTCGTGGATGAACGGTGTACACACGGCCAAGTGTATCAGTCGAATACACATTGACGTATCCTGCAACAGGTTGACCTTTCTTTCGTCGTTGAAACTTCTACGTCGACTGGTTCCAAGTATAATATCGTGACATTTCCCAGTAAAGCAAGTTCCGAGCGTTGTAGCTGGTGGTCGTTCTGCTCGTTGTGCTGCATTAGCTTCCGTGAAATAGACACGTTGTCCATTCTCCAAGTGCACCGACAAATGTTGAACAGTGGGATGACGTTCGTGTATTGCAATTGAGAAAATACGCCAAATCGCCTCATTGCAACTGACATAACGGCCCAATGGAATCTTGACACTTGGTCATTTGCATCCGAAGCAGCAATGCCGAACACGGCCAGGTCCTTCACGTATTTCGTTCACGTATTTGCAAACATATTTAATGGACTTAATGGAGTTACAGTACTCAACATTGCAGTGTGTTGCGAATGTTTCGATAGAAGTTTGCAATACGGAACGATCCAGCGATTATTTTCCGATTTTCCGAATTTTCTGACTTTTCCGGTGGATTTTCCCAAAATTTTCTTTCGTAAGAACCATCTCCTGGTGATTGCGAACACAACAAAAAATATTTAAGCCAAATCGGTTCAGCTGTTCTCAACTGATGCGAGTTCAAACGTTTGAGGTTTCCGGCGCGACTTCAGTAAACAGATAGAAATCACAAACACTTCCTTTTCTTGAGTAGCATTGCAATATAGTATACCAGCTGCGCCTAAGCCCTATAGAGGCATCGTGGCAGAAATTGGCCTTATCACCTATTAAAACGTGACTTAATCTTCACAGATTGTTACACGATTCGTATGCTAACTCAATGTGATCTGATTTCATTACTATCGAAAAAACTCTTTACTCATACGTCTGATATTAAAACTGCACTTCTATTTGCATTCCAGTTCTAATTAGTTAGTTGACACAATAAAAAATTATTAAACCCGTTAATATTTCATGATTGTGATATTGAAATTTTTATTATGCGGGGACTGGTTCAAGTATTCACATCAGTAAAGTATTCGAACGTGTTTAAACTACAATTTGAACGTGTTTAATTACAATAACTATAATCGTGAAGCTACGGCAGAATCACAACTTTTCCATATATATTCAGTATATTTGTAGTAAATTCCATCCTAAATAGCTTATTTACGTAGAATATGAGCTGTCGGTGAAATGCACTAAAAACATTGCAGAAATAAATGCCAAACTATTCATTCCTAGATGGAGTTCAGTTAATTAAAAAGTGCCAACTCTTTTATCCGGAAAGACTGGGGCAAACAATTCCGTATAAAAGATATTTCCGGATAAAGATTTTTTTTAATAATTTCATAGTAAAACAGCATATTTTAATATTTTTTAAACTTTAGTGTCATTTATTAAGATTTTAAATTTATTTTTGTTAATTACATAGTAAAAAAAATATTTCATTTTTGGAAAATAAGGTAAATATGTAAAAGAGAAAATGAAAGATACGAAAAAAATGTGTTCCGGATATTAGACGTTATTCCGGATAATAGATTTCCGGATAAAAGAGGTTTGTATGTATTCTAAATTGGATTGTGTTCTTCATGTGGGTGGAACATTAGGATAATAACTAGTAAAAAGTCTACCCCGGTCCAGTAAAAGAAGGAATCTTATGAACTTCATATAGTACATTCACATTTACTCCACACATCGAGCCAGAAGACGTCCAGCGAGCTTTGGTAGGATTCGGAGAAGGATGAAGTCCTGATGGTATTCCGGCTTCATTTTTAAAAAATTCTAAAAATTTGGCAATTCCACTAAGCGTTTTGTTCAATCAGTCATTAAAATTGGCAACTTTTCCACAAAAGTGGAAAATAACTAGAGTGACGTCTATTTTCAAAACTGAATCTAGAAATAATGTTTCTTGCTACAGAGGTATTACATCTATATCTGCTATACCTAAATTATTTGAACTAGTAATATGCAACTCATTTGAAGCAGTTCTTCCGCGGTATTTATCACAATATCAACATGGATGTATGCCTAAAAGATCAGTATCTACAAATCTCATAGAATTTACTAGCTATTCTATTAAAGAAATTGAGAAGCACAAACAAGTTGATGTAATATACACCGACTTTGCAAAAGCTTTTGACTCCATCAGCTCTTGTGAATCTTTGGAAGATTTTCCAGCCATTTCGTAGCCTTGAACCATCTTATTTGAGTAATCGAATCCAATATATTGAAATAGGAGGTAAAACGTTGAATAGAATACAAGCAACCTCTGGTGTACCACAAGGCTCTCAAGTTGGCCCATAGATTTTCACAATCTTCATAAATGGTATTACCGAAGTGATAAAGCATTCCAAAATCCGCAGATGACCTCAAAATCTACAAAGCCATCGAGTCAGTCGACAAATGCCAACAAACTACAGGAAGATATTGACAACCTAGCGTTATGGCGCGAGTTTAATTCTCTGAGTCTCAATATTGGAAAGTGCAAATCTCTATCATTTCACCGAAAAACCAAACCTGTTTCACAAGGCTACAAGATAAATGGTGTACTCCTTCAGATAGTATACTTGAGACTAAAGACCTAGAGGTTACTTTTGTTGAAAACATGAGCTTTAAGCACATTGAGCTGTGCACGCTGGTGACAATTTTAATGTGGAAACAATTAAGATCCTGTATTGTGCCTACGTTCGATCCCAGCTAGAATATGCTATAAATGTGTGGTGTCCGTTCTACGAAGATCATATCCAGAGTATTGAGAAAATTCAAAACAAGTGTATACGGTACTTGACTTTGGAAGACGGATGGGCTTATGACCATGATCTACCATACTACGTAAACATACAGCGACAACCACCATATTTAACCGGGTGCAAGACATACAACTTGACAACTCTTGAAAATAGACGCGAATTGCTAAAAAGTACATTTTTTTGGTAATCCCCTACTAGGTCTACTCGACGCACCGGATGTGCTAAAGTCAATTAAAATAAATGTTCTTGGTAGACAACTAAAGAGATCATGACTTCCTCTACTTAGACAGACACAGAACCAACTATGGCGATATAATGAACCAGTGAAGATGATGTGTGAAAGTTTCAATAGAATTAACTATTTATTTGATTTATGTTTAACTATTTTAAAAGTAGGTTGAGGCAATTTTATGCCTCTCAGTGATTTTTTACTTTTTTTATTTTTTTTTTATATTTTACTTTACTTTTATATTTCAAATTTTCAAATACAACGCGGAGTTATTTTATTTTGTATTCTTAATTTAATATTTTTCAAGTCAAATTTGTATTGTACTCTTATTTCAATATAAATAAATAACTCAGGGCAGAGAGCTAATATTTGTTTAGCACATTATACTTGGAATTACATATACACTTGAGTGCAAAAAAACCGCACATTTCTCAATTTTCCACAAAAGTTCAAAAATATCAAAAACCCAATATTTCTTTATTTTTTTTTAATGCAGATTCAAATTCTATTCCAATACCTATCCAGTGGTACCTTTTTTGTACTTGTGCCATGCCAACAAAGTGATTTTTTGTTAAATGCATATAGCAGTCTTTCGAATTAAATTCTAAAAATAATTCAACAAGATCAATACAATAGCATGCCATGAAATATCTCGCTCGGGATTGTGATTATTCGCATATCGACGCTTAGCCTGAACGTTCCTCTATATTGATTACGTCTTCAACCGGAGTAAAGAAATCAATACCACACCAGAGGTAGCCGCACAAGTGGTTGCACTAATTTATGCGGGGCAGCACCAAAGTGAAGTGGCTCTATACAACTAAATTTGAGCCGATTCTCCATTCGTCGAGTGAGGTGGGGATATCAGGAAACTGGTGGCTTCAGACGGCGACAAGGATCTGGCCGACCTCGTGCTACAGCACAGCGTGATGACCGCTTTCTTGTAACAACTTCGTTGCGAAATATGCTTCGTTGCCGTATGAATGCGGTTGAACTGGAATGGCGGTTCCAAGAAGTTTGTGAAGTTGAATTCAGTTGATAGACAGTTAGAAGATGACTTCAAGAAGTTAGTCTGAGTGCACACAGACGAGCAAACGGGTCGAAGTTGACCGCAGCCCACCGACGAGCTATCGTGAGTTCGCTCGAGAGCATTTGAATTGGACAGAAGAAGAATGGAGAACAGCTCTTCTCTGACGAGCGCCGGATGTGTTTATATGACACCGATGGACGCGGAAGAGTATACAGAAGACAAGGAGAGCGATATTCACAATGTTGCAATGAAGAACGTGTCTCGTATGGCGGTGGATCGTGTATGTTCTTTGGAGGAATGATATGCCTGAGGCGAAGACAGATCTTGTATTCATCACACGAATCAAAACTGGCTGTCGATCAAGAGAAATGAATTCTCAACGGTACATTGAGGAAATACTCGAGGAGTACGTCGTACCTTTTTCGGGTTTATTGGTGAAAATTTTCTGTTTATGTAGGATAATTCGATTCGTATACCAGTACTTTCAAGAAGTGGATTTGCCTGTTATGGAGTGGCCAGCTCGAAGCCCCGACCTCAATCCCATCGAACATTTACGGGACGAGTTGAAAAGAAGGGTTTGAGCAAGAGATGTTGCTCCAACGAGTCCCCAGGAGCTGCAACAGGCGATCGTAGAGGAATGGGAGGCGATACCTCAAGATTTTGTGAAAACTTTGGTGAAATCAATGCAGCACTGAATGGAAACTGTCATTCGGGCCAGGGGAGGGAATACTTCTTATTAGTAAAACTGTTTTTTTTTTGTTTATTTCCATGTTTAATTCGATTTTTATCTCTAATGTTCATGCTGACAAATTCACAAAAACGTGTACCTCAGATGTTTACTCCCCAAAAAAAGGTAACACTGGATAGGTATTGAAATAGACTTTGAATCTGCATTAAAAAAAATAAACAAATATTTTTTTTTTATATTTTTGAACTTTTGTGAAAAATTGAGCAATGTGCAATTTTTTTGCACCTAAGTGTATATACTAATTATTTATTATAGTCAAAACTCTGAACATTTTTCTTAAAACGTGTTCCAAAAGTATTTATGATATTAACGAATTAATAACTCACGTGGCTGAATATACAATTCAAATAATAATAAACGATAATTACAAAATAGTTAAATATGTAGTTAATTTAACCAATTATTGATCAAATCATTGACAATATATAAACATTAAACTCGTGCATCGTATTCATTTCAGCATTTGATTAAAAATTATTTTTTATTAGATATCGCCAGCAGATAATCAATCACGCAAAAATGAGTAAACGTATGTCTTGTACATCGTAAGTTACAAAAAAATCATGTTTTATTTATTCCTTTATCAATTTTATATATTGATTGATTGATTGATTGATTCTGAATGTACGACCAAGTTCTTACACAGGAGCTCCCGGTTGACGCCGGGCCCACCGTACACTCTTTTTTACATATAACAAAACCGAAGGATTGGATAGGTTAGTTAAGTGGGACAGAATCGGCCCGGTTACAGACACCTAGGTATAGCCGATAGTTAGTAACACAAAGACAACACAATTCTAATCTACTAGAGAAAGGATAAAGGTTTAATAGGTTTAACGGATAACGATGTTATTGGTCTTCAACAATTGCTTCTTTAAATCAGCAACCTAAGAAAAAATGATATTATTTCACATGTATCCGGAAATTTCCTAAAATTTAATTCTAAATTAATACTTTTCGGCTTCCTAAACAAAACTGATTAATTGAATCGCCCCGGTTCCAGGCATCTAGGTAAAGCTGATAGTTAACAATACAATGACAACACAATTCTAAACTACACAATCAGCAACTAATATTTCAAATGAATATCATTTGACAGGTATCTGTAGATTTCCTGAAATTTAATTCTAAATTAATATTTTCCGGCTTCCTAAATAATATAAACAATAATTAATATAATCCTCCTGCACCTCCACAACTTACAAGATAATTTCCTGAAACCACAGTTATTTGAATAATAATAAAAATTACTCTAAAATCCATTAGTATTAACCCTTGAATTCGGCAACCACGAAAAATTCAAAAAATTGCAAAAATATGTGAGACAAGGCAATGGCTCCGGGAAAACTATCAATGTCAGATTAACTTCCGGATTGGATATTTCAAATAAATTTAGTTTATTTCGAAAAAAATTTCCAAAGAATATTCGATTCAAGTATCATTATACGGCCCAGGGGCGGTATGTTGCACCAACACCTCGAATTGGAAAAAGTCAAATTCGAAAAAAGTCGAATCGAAAAAGTGAAAGTTGTATATCTTTTTTGCTTTTCGAAAATGATACAACATACCGCCATTCGAGTTTTTCGAATCTCGATTCGAAGCGATAGCACAACACACCGCCCCAGGATATTGATACCATTCTCAATGGAACTTTACCATTCCTCAACCAATAACTTTCAAATATGGTATTCAGAATTGGATTGGAACTCTAGCATGATGCTCAATGGAACTAGGCCATCTCTCAACAAATGATGATCAAATA
Source organism: Nephrotoma flavescens (assembly GCA_932526605.1). Taxonomy (NCBI): domain Eukaryota; kingdom Metazoa; phylum Arthropoda; class Insecta; order Diptera; family Tipulidae; genus Nephrotoma; species Nephrotoma flavescens. The sequence goes on along the minus strand of OW052221.1, from coordinate 307,363,308 downwards.
CGGGGAACAAAGCCAAATTTGACGAAATTTTGGGATTCGGCTATAATGAATGGAACCAGGCCGTTTCCCAACCGAAATTCTTCCAATTCAGCTTGAAAAGCTGGGCTAGGATTCTAATAAACTAGGCTCAACTTGTATATTGGGATTGTATCGTATCTTCTTAATGAAGTTCTAAAATTCGACCATTCTGAATAGAACTTGGCCATATCCCAACCAATTATTGTCAAATCAGGTAAGCAAAATTGGATGTGAATTTAAAAATGGATTTTAGAGAAGTTCTGGAATTTTGCCGTGCTGAACACTTTCTTAACTAATTATCTTCGGGTCTGGTATGTTGAGCTGAACCGGGATTCCAACAAAAACCCCGGATGAAGTTCTGGATTTTTTACAAAATAAGGCTGAAAATAATCGGCCAAGGAATTATCCTATTGCTCCACTTACCCGTCAACAAGACAACCCGTTGAGAGATGACCCAGCCAAACTCAGCCTCACCAAAACTAAAATGTGCTAGAATTCCAATTCAGTCCAAAAATTATTTTATGCATCTTCCGCAGTATACTGTCTAAAACAGATTACGCAACAATTCCGCACATCACAATCAAACAAAAGATCATGATTTACATGAAGTGGCGGCACGAATGGAAGATAGAACTCAAATCAATCGATATTCGAGAGAAGATAAATTCTTTTATTGAAAATAGTGCCAGCAGTGAGCAATCTAAAAAAATAGTCAACATTAAAAGCCCGAGGCACATCAAAGATTTGCTTGTCATTAAACACAAAAATAAAAATTAAAAACCATTTTCCCTTTGCCATGCCGGTCTCATCCCTTTAAATCAGTCTACAAAAAAAAAATATTGAATATTTACACATACATATGTACACCCAAACCTGTTCCTCCACGGTGTTTTTCTTTTTTTTTCACAATTGATTATTTTTACACAGAGAAAAAATAATAAACATAATATGTATTCGCAATTGTTTCAACTTAGTTTTAGTGTTACTTAAACCAAAATTTAATTAAATTTTAATAAATAGTTTAAAATGATTTATCAAGCACTGCTGCTCGTTTAGTTAAATTTAAAAATTGAATTTTGTGTATTGGGTAAGTCAAGATTTTCATAACGCAAACCATTAGAGACAAAAATAAATATGTATATTACAACGGTTTGCAAAAGGTGAAGGTTCTACATCGGTCAGCAAAAGCTTTAAGTTGAACGAAGGCACAATTCCAACAATTAAAAAAGGAAAAGGATATTCGTAATTCTGTGTCAGATGATACCAGGATATAGTAGCGCATTCTCACATACTAGAAATGCGGCCATTGAAAATATGCAAAAGGGATTGTTTACATTTATTGAAGATCATAGCCAAAAACGTATATCTTTGAAATATATTACTAAAGAGAAAGCCGTAAGCATTTATGAGAAACTGAAACCATCAACGTGATCCCAGTTAGACCAAAAAATATATTACAAGTAACGGGTGGTTACCAGGGTTTTTACGAAGACATGCCATTATTAATAATTTAAATTAAATGTGAAACAGCATCGGCGGATGCTGCAGCTATTACAAAATATTCTTCTAAACTTGCCAAAATAATTGAACAGTGAATATACGTCTGATAAAATTTTTAACACTGACAAAACCGGCCATTTCTGGAAGAAAATGCCAAGCAGAACATTTTTGTCTAGAACGGAAAAGAGTGGTAGTGGTTTCAAAGTGGCAATAGGTAGCATTACGTTGTTGCTTTGCGGCAATGTCTCAAAAATTCGTATTTTAATATCTCTCATAGTTAATCGATCACTCCGACAATGATCATTGAAAGGTGTCAATGGAAAGGAACTTCTAGTTCAATGGATGGCAAATAAGAAAGCCTGGATTTCGGAGTCAGTATTCAATGAATGGTTCGAAAAATGTTTTATTTCGGAGGTCACAGGATAACGGCATGTCCTTTAAATGTAAAAGTCGTCGTCTTGCCAGCTAATACAGCTTCTCTTCTGCAGCCACTCGAATAGGGAATAATTGTAACTTTTAAGGTATATTATGTAAGACGATCATTTAAATATATTTAAATAAAATGGATGAGGATGAATCACTAACTGTTGTTGACGTGTGGAAAAAAATCAATCTTGGACTGTATAAAACATGCAGTTTTGTCCGTGTCCAAAATAAGGCCATCTATACTTTGAATGCTTGCTAGAAGAGCGTTTGGTCCGATTGTGTTAAAATTGTAGACACTGCTCCATCAAACGTAGCCGATGAAATGTACACCGAAATAATCAACAAGCAGTTGGCGATGAGAGATTATGCAACTCACCATTGGCGATATTCTTTGAAACGTATCTACCGTGTAAATACAGACCTGGGTGTATTGCAAAACAATTAATCATAAACACATCGTCGTTTTGGTGCAACAGTGACACAACTCAAATTTCACTCATTTCTAAGATATTCGAATCAATCGATACCTAATAATTCATATTTTTATAATTTTGTATCAAAACATACTCTCTTAAGCAGTTATTTCTAGGAAATAGGTAAGATTCCATGTTAAAAATCACTCAGTTAACGAGAGAAATTAACATTTCTTAACATATCTTAATATTGGAAATTATCTTAAGATAATTTGCAAAATATTAAGGAATTATAAAAATTAAGATCCGCTTGAAGTTGTAGGAATAGAAAAAATATTATTTTAGTAATCAGAATGTATTTTTATTTAGTTTTGAAAAACGCTATTTTTACAAACAATTTTAAGCGATTTTTTCAAATAGCTCTACTGAATAATTAAAAATTTTGAGTTGTGTCACCGTTGCACCAAATCGACGATATATACATTAAAATAGTATTAATATGTTATAATAATGTTCTAAATTAATTATTAAAATAATTATAAAGAGGTAAAAAGTCAATCATATATAAATATACACATAGGTAACTAAACATATCCATATGTATAAATACAGCCGTACATACTCATATACGCGTATGCATACACATGCATACATATGAAGGTTAATAATTCGCTCGTTAAAATGCACTATTCATTCTCCACACCGATCGAACAGTGTTACCCTTGAGATATACTCGACGCGACCGACGTTACTCAAAAGTGAAAATATATGATTTCAAACTACAGCAATTATATTCGACGCGATTAACGAGTCTTCATTAGGCTATGGAGAATAACGTTTTTGACATTTAGAATCGTCACCGTCACGTCGAGTATATCTCAAGGGTTAAGGGCCAACTATAGATAGAATAAAAAAAATAACAGAAAAACGTAAGAAACGAAGACAAAAAATTTTTATTCCAATTTGACTTTTCGGCTATAGATTACTTAAAATATTAAGTTCATTCTTATATAACATGTAATATTTTTTTAATGTATTTGCTAAAATATTGAGTGAAACTACAATACTTTTGAGTATAAACGAATTATATCTCAACAAATATATGTGTTTAAAATTATAAAAATTATTTATATGCGGTTTAAATTACCGCAATTCGATAAATTATTTTTTTAGGTCTGCTTTAGAAAAATACAATTATACAGTGTAGTGAAAATTATTTTTGATTTTATAATCATATTAGTATATGTGTACATGGATATTTTATAAATATGAAACATAAAATACACCAATTATTCCAAATTCCCATATATAAAATAATAAAAATGCATATTACTTGTAACGCACAAAAATTTGTTTGAGTTTTGTTGTTGTAATTGTTAAGTTTTTTATTTTTGCACGAAAATTTTCGCTCTACTATTCTTTTTACGTGACAGCAAAATTAAAACGCAATTTCTCTTAAACTTTTTATTTTTGTTATTCTGAGTATGGTCGTATACATTTAAATCCTATCTCTCGCTCTCTTACGTTATTTTTTTTATTTTTTTTATTCTATCTATAGTTCCCACTTTACTTGTAATGCTGCTCAATAAAAACAATGAGAAGAAACAAAATATATTTAGTTTTACTATTTACTTATGAAGAACAATGTAGAGAGAAGCTACATTCTCTCTTCGATCGCTCAATGCAGACAACAATATATTGTTTCCATGCAGAGTTGAAAGTGGCTTGAGTTGGAGTTAGCGTTCATGGAAACAGAGTAGAGTTGAGTTTTCGTTAAATTATTTTGAACTCGACGAAACTAATGGGATTGAGTAGAGTTGAAATTCAAAATGGTGACAAATGAAAAATTTTCATTTTTAATGTCAAGGAAATTTATATTAAAAATTTTAAGCAACAAATATGTATATATAAAACAAAAAATTATTTTGAAATAATTTTCCGAGCATATAAAATTATACATAGAGTATTATTAGGCACAAATTAAATTAACTTTATCAAGCTGTATCAAAACTTCAACTCAACCTAACTCTACTCCATGGAAACGATCAACACCATTTTGGAATTAACGAAAACCTAATTTCAACTCAACCTAACTCCAACCTGGTTCATGGAAACATGGTAAATACATTTATCCATTCCGCTTTCTTATTCAAATAGAATAAAGTAAAACAAAAGAGCACCGTTCGTTAACAAATATAATGACATCAATCCTTTTTGTTTCTCATTAATCGCTCACCATTCGTTTTTTACCGCACAACATTTTTTGAAATTTCTGTTTACTATTCAAGAGCAAAGAGAAATAGCATACAAAAAATGCATATAAAAATGGACGAAAAACGAATAATAAGCAACTAAGAGCATGTAGGTAGCAAACATACTGGCATAAACACAAACACCGCATTCTTTTATATTTTATAACCAATTTTAATTTATTATGATTGTGTGAATGTATATCACAGTATATCCCCTTTCCGGCAAGACAAGCTTTTTTACTTAAGTTTAAGTCTACCGTACACAAATGTGTACGAAAAAAATGACAGGTTGTAATGTCTTCTAGATTTAAAGGGATCTTAGTTAAATCGGAATTCTTTTGAAAAAGCATTAAAATTTGATAACATAAAAATTATATAACAATCATTTATTTGTTTTTGACAACATATTAATTATTTTATTATTATTATAGTTATAGTGTCAAAAATAAATTTTGACAAGATTCTCTTGCGTGCACGCAGTTATGATCGCGGCTGGAAAAGGGATATAGTACAACGCAATGCATTTAGCTACGGCACACACACACGTAAACGATACCACACAACACTAGGGCGACACACCATAAATGCGTACTTTCTTATTATAAGTGTATATTTACATTCACAAACAAAATTAGAACTTATATAGGAACTAAAATAATAAAAACACTAGTATTGTACATCTTTATGTGTTCAATTCCTTTATCAATTTTATATATGGTTCGAAATTCATACCAACAAAAAATTATTATTACAAGATGATGAATTGGTAAAATAGAAATTGAGAAGCCAACCAAAGCTATGGGGGGCAACAACAAAAAGCACGAAGTATAATAAACTTTTAAAGTAAGATTCTTTAGCTAAGACACTGTTGTTGCTTACACGTGGTCTAAATACATAAAGCAACAATTTCTTAGAAATCATTACAGGCCTCCTGTCTCGTCTACGTCTTATTTTGTTTGTAACTAATAGAAATTGTCAATAAAAAAGCATTATCACACTAACGTACTAACTGCTAATAATAGTCATCATACAATGTAATCTATTTTTAGTAAAAATTGTTAATTATATTGAACACACCTCAAGGAAATATCGCGTATATTAAACAATAAAAAATTTGGCACCGAACTTGAATTACACAAAACACATAAAATTCGCATTTACGAGTATCTACGTAAGTTATATCACATGAATTTAAAGAGCACATGTGCATCTTTAGCAATTCGTATAGCGGCTTATAATTTAAAGAGCACATGTGCATCTTTAGCAATTCGTATAGCGGCTTATATTTCTTAAAAACCGGTATGTAGTACATTAAATTATTTTAGAATTATAAATCGGTGGCCCAAAATTTTTACAAACTCGCATTTGTCTGTCTCTAGATCGAACACACAAAACTTAAAAGTTAAAAATTATTTAATTGGTATTGCTTTTGTACCAATTTATTGGTTCAATGTAATCAGATGAAAGTGGGAAAGAATCAAAAGCATGTAAAAAATGTATCATCATCACAAAAACTTTTATGTCTGATTAATTAAAGAAACACTTACATAATTAATTGTAATAACTTATGCTTAACAGGTAAATAAAATATTAATAAATTTAACAATTAAATAATATTTTAACAAACTATATTTATAAACAAAACACCAAACACTATAGAGCACACATTTCAATTGAGTTATTTATGTATATGTGAAAAACGATTTATTTGAAAATCACTCAGTATTTCATTACAATAAATACCGAGCTGACCGAATGCAGAAAATAAACTGAAAAAATAAAAAAATGAAAGAGCGCAAAATTATAAAGTGTTTAGTCTGAGACGGAGTCCCTCGATTAACGCGCATGGTATAAGAAATGTGCGCTATAAGAAGGCAAAAGAAGATAATAGGTAGGGAAAAAAGTTCGTGGCCTTGTGAAAAGAAAAAGTTACAACGTTTTAAACATGGAGATAAATAATGAAAAAATTCGATAAAATTTACAATTTTATTCCGACAAAGGTAAAAACGCGGCTCAGGCTTGCGAAAAAAATTGTGCTGTTTATGGAGAAGGTGCTTTATCAAAATCAGCAACAGAGAAGAAATGGTTCGGGCGCTTTCGTTCTGGAAATATGGATGTCAAAGATGCACCTCGCTCTGGTCGACTAACCACTGGACAAGTCGATGAAATCATGCCATGCAATTGGTAAAGAACTAAATAATGATCACAAAACAGTTTTAAACCTTTACTAATGATGAAAAGTGGATAAGATACGACAACGTTGTACGAAAAAGACGAAACGAGGTGAAGCTTCCCAAACGGTATCAAAGCCAGGATTGACGCCAAGAAAGGCAATGCTGCGTGTGTTTGGAGGGATTGGAAATGAATCGTGCATTATGTGGTGCTGCCACCAGGCCAAACGATTGATTCTAATCTTTAATGTCAGCAACTAACGCGTTTAAGACAAGCAATTCAGTAAAAAGGTCCAGAATTGATCAGCAAAAAGGGCGTTGTGTTCCATCATGATAACGCTAGACACACATCATTGATGACCCAGCAGAAACTGAGAGAGCTTGGCTGGGAAGTTTTGATGCACCCACCATATTGTCCTGACCTTGCACCATCGGACTACCATTTGTTCCGGTCCATGCAGAACCATCTTAATGGTTTTAGATTAAATTCAAAAGAGGCCTGCGAAAATGAGTTGTCTAGATTTTTCGCCTCGATCATGGCTCTACCAGAAAAAAGGTAAAAGGTCATCGATCAAAATGGTACATATTTGGTTTAATAAAGTTCATTTGAAATAAGATTTTTTTTTTGTTTCAATGTCACCCAAAAAAGGCCACGAACTTTTTTCCCTAACCCTATAGAAGGAAAATAAATATAATCGATTTCTCTATGCTTGTAGTTCTTAACACATGTTCAAATTGTAATAATTTTCTATACGTGTTTATATTATTGTACAATCAGAAGTTAATAGTGGTTGACTTAGTAAAGTAAAGTAAGTAAATACATATTTGAAGCTCGAGAATTGTGTATGGTTATCGTTACAGCAGGGAATTTTAAATTTTACAGTAAAACTTTTCGTTTTGTTAAAGACCAATTTTTGCTAATTAGAGCTGGTCTGGTAGCCAAGAAAAACGGAAACAAAATTTATAAGGGGTTGAATTACCTATGCAAACGTTTATGAGTGTTCCAGTCGCCAGCTCTGCTTAACTACTTGCAAGTACTTATAAGTACAATCAATAATTGTACATATTTGAAAATTTAAGCAGATTTCCTCCAGAATATAATCGTAGATAAAGGCATTAGTACAATTGGTGTGTGTCTCAGCTACGTTGTAAATTATTGTTACGATCTGGCATACTGGTTTGATCGACAAACATAGCGTAGACGAGCCATTTATTCTACATTTTTTTGTGTGATTAGTGCCATCTAGGTTTGGATAGAAGTATTGGATGTAGTTTTGTGACAGTTTTGTGGTATTGCAGATTATACTAGTCTAGAATAGAACTGTTCAAAATATTACTTCTGTATAAATTCAGGCGAGTCTAGCATGTTCGATCGGTGTAGATTCGAAGATATTTTCAGTAATATTCTGGAAGTGGTGTAAATCACGAGTATTGTCATAAACCGCCAAATTCTTTGTTATTCACAATCCAGTGTAAGCAGCTTAATTTACGCTCGGGTAGTTGCACAAATGAATTTATATTGCGACCCAGTGAAGCTATGGATGGAGCGACCCACGAAGTGGTAATAGAGGAAAAACTAGATAATAATTGTGAGATGGCAAAGGCAGTTCTCGGGCTACCTGGAACCTTCGATATGGCGCAATTTTTGGCTGTTATAACTCTAAAGTTTGAACAAATTAATCAACAATTTGATCAACAAAACCAAAAAAATAATGAACAACCAAAAATTGGACCTAAAATTTGATCAACAAAATAAAGAAACGAACCAAACAATACAAGATTTGGCGTAACAAATGGGTCAAAAATTTGATCAATAAAGTAAAGATTTGATTGACGAAATCAAACTAGGCAACGAAAGATTCGATAAGAAAATAGAAATGTTGAAATGAAAATAGAAGTGGAGGAAGTAAAAGACGAAGTTCAACAGGTGCAGTCGAATGTTCAGAATGTTGAACAGAAGTTGTTATGACGTTCAACATCTCGAAAAAGATCTTCTTTGCCTGAAAGCAAACGGAACTACATATATCGCTGGTCCAGGCGGACACTAGAATAAACTCAAGCCACCAACACTCGATGCAACCAGTTCGTTTGGGATTTTCAAATTCCAATTTTTAATGGCTGTCAACAGAATTGCATGGGATGAAGTGGGTCGTGTCGTGGAAATTATGTGTCGTGGAAATTATCTGCCAATAATTAGGATAAAGAAGGCGCTGTATCGGAAATACGGAAGTAACCGTATGCGAGAATTAAATCACATCGAAATGAAGAGACGCTACTAGAACATCGTTACTTTATTCAAATATTTCTTCCAATTATATGGAAAGTGCCAAAATTGATGCTCAGTGACGGCATTCGGGTTCAATAGACATGCATAGCGGTGGTTTTGTCACCAAAAGCAACTTTGAACCTGAAACCAACCTATTATCAAGCCAACACCCAACACTTAAAGTAAGGCAGATTGAAATAAACACCGAACGGAATATCGAGTGGGCGCCACCCAAATTACATGATAGTAGAATTACTTGTTGGAAAACCAACGCTTAAATGAGCAGAAGCTGTCTCCAATTTAGTAAGAAGTGATGGTGATAACTTAACAATAAGACATGATATTAATGAGAAAAATTGTGTGATTACGTTATAGATACAGGAGCAACACACATGATTGTTTGAAAAGATCTCACCAGTGGAAGCACAAAGCCGCACCATCAGGTTGAAATTGCGAACAACAACTGGTGACAATGCATTCATTCTAGGAAAGTTTACTGAAAATAAGAATTCGGGATACTAGTTTTCAACACGAAGTACTGGTCGCCGATATTGCCGATGAGGTCATTCTAGATATCTACTTTAAGAGAACGAATGGCTTAGTGTTGGATGTTGAACGAGGGGTTCTGACTCACGGTAATGTTGAAATGCAGGTTTGACTCAGCGGTTCAAATGTAACAACCATCATGCGAGTAATATTTGATCACATTTGTTGATGAGCGTGAGCCGCGAGAGGCGGTGTTCATGATGAGTGACAATCATGGCTGATCGCCTGCGGGTGTGACGGTTTCGGCGATTTTGGTACAGGGATTATTTATGTAACGGAGAACGACAATAACCCATCGTTATGCACTTGCTGAAAGTGATAATGCTGACGGATAATGTTGGTAAGTATGAGATCAGCTAAAGGCGAGTTAAAATTTCATATGGTCCACCAGTTATGACTGCTAGGGCAGCCAGGGTAATCGGAAGCGGTGATTGGCGATTGACAGATCACAGAAAGGTTATCGAGAGGGGGCGATATTGTATTGTAAGCCCATGGACTGTAGGGAGATTTGCACAGGAGTTGCAAAAATCAGAAAAGAATGAAGAGTTCGGCGAGCAAGTGTTCAAAGTTGAATTGGTTAGAGTTGCATGGACTAGATGGGGGGGGGGTGGGAGAGGGGGGAGGGTAATGTTATGATCTCGCCTATTGAATGGATGATAACTGAGTGAGCGAGACATTTATTCAGTGAAAATTGCACATTTGAGGTTTAGAATATAATGACATTTTGTAAAATTAGTGACATCTAGGTTTAAATAGAAACATTAGAACTAGTTTTATAACAGTTATTTTGCGATTCTACCGAAATGGTGACTCACATTTAGGAGATTCGGTACTCGAAAGTATAAAAGCGAAATATTCACTTTCGTGTGAAAAGTAAGTGGTATTAAAGTGAAAATAGTGATGTAATTAAAAATAATTGTAAATGAGCTGATAAAATATAAAACCAATACTTACTTTTGGTAGCGAGTCGTGGATGTAATTAACGTTCGTAGAATGCAAGGTCGAATTAAGGAACGAGAAATTTACAGTATGCTTTCCAATTTTGACATCAGACGATCCGGATAACATCCATATAATTGAAACAGATAAATCATCAAGGCAAGGATCTTCAAACATTTGGTTATCGTATGCCTGACGCCTTCTTGAATGAAACGCTTCCTTGACGAGGAAGGTTATATCGCGTTCTCTGTCGCAAATTTGAGCCAATAAAGGGTCATATCACTAAGCCGGTATCCCATAGACATCACCCATTGGCATCCTTTCTTGATATAATACTGTTACGATTTTGCCTTGTCACTCAAGGTTCGAATCACTGGATTGTGAATAAATACAACTGCTTCAAATTTGAACTCACACAATTTATTTACACAACACAATTTATTATACAACACAAAATTCCCAATTAATTATTATAATTATAACACACTTTTTAATTATCCCTTTAATAATCGCTTTAATAATCACTTTAATAATCTTTCTATTTAACCTTCACTGTATCACGTTTAAAATAAAACTCAGCATTCCACGTCAACGCGCGCCTTTATATACCAAAACATTTGTTTCTAGAATAATCCTAAATGCGCATCGAGCAAATATGTTAGTATAGAAATGACGCCTAAATGTTGAGTATAAATCACAAATGCATTGAACAATTAATGAAATTAAGTTATTCTATTCTAATCCAGGTGTCACCGTAACAATACGTTTATATTAAGAGTTATAGTGGGTGACTTTCTAACGCGGGACTTTGAGAGAAAGAACTCTCCCATCATCCTGAGTGAAAAATATTTGATCATTAAATACCTATGCGAAAGTAAGATCGGTGTTGAAAAACTGCGTTATATGCACCAAATCTGAACATCGGATAACTATTCAACTGATCATACTTAACCGGATTTTACTAACTGCGAAATTATTTTTGCTGTGCCATTGTATTTCGCATCGAAGTAGGGAAGAGGCGGATCTAGTCCTCATTAGGGATATTGGTGCATATTGTGCAGCGAGGCGTTCCCAGTAATATTTACAGCGATAATGTAACAAAGTTTTTTGGAGTATCTAGGTGATATAGATGGACATTTAATTCCACCTGCATCTCCTCACTTTGGATAATTATGGGAGTCGGTAGTTAAATACGTAAAAACACACTTCACTTGATGAAAGCTATAATATTAACCTCACATTTGAAGAGACGGCAGCAGTCCTTCGCCGAATCGAGAATATTCTGAATTCCCAAACAATTTTCAGTTCAGCCCATTTTTACTTGGTACTTTAATGTTTGCTCCGTTCCAGAATTATAAATCACAGAGACTCATTCCTCGTTCCTCTCATTCCGACATGTTATCGCGATTATTTAAATAGCCTTCAACAGAGACCAAACATCTAACCCTTCTGAATCTCTGCTGGTTCTAAAATTCAACCCGGAACAGAAACTGTACTCATAACAGGCCGGTTCGTTACTTGATTGGATAATTTTATGTGCATTGAGTCTAAATCTGATTACGTCTACCTAGTTAGGGTTCCAAATACAACGACTGTAGCATCACTATTCATAGCTCCAGAAATAAGTGGATTGGTCGTTTTGAATGACTGGACATAATTAATTTCTAAAGTTAAACCACAAATGGTCGATTCGAACTATTGTTCTCATCTAATACGACCTACCAAATACTTAATCAATAATCAATATTCTAAACACACGCGAATACACCAAACATATCGCGATTAAATGTATATTTTTGTCTGCGTTCAGAGACATGTGGAATGGAACGCAAAATTAAAAATTATTTAGCTTTCAATTTATTTTATATGTGTCTAATATCAATGTAAAGAAGATTCTTACGTCACCGATAAGTATGTATGTATATAGTATGGGGATTAACACTATAACGGCTTTAATATTAAAAATAGAATTTTATAAATAGTTGATAGAATTTAAAAGTACGAGTAAGCATGTATTCAACACACGTGATGATGTGATCGGTGATCGTCAACACAACACAAATTTAATTTTGTATTTCTATTACGAATGTAAATTTTCACACAAAACTACTAAAATACAATAATAAAATCCATGTGCTTTATTGAATGATGCAAAATCTTGAGTGCATAAATTATATTAAAGATTTTTTTGGCAAGCAAGACAGTGGACGGTCAGAATCGAATTGAGAGCTATATAGAAAGCGCAATAATGTACATATATGACAAGAAAATATCAAGATGTTGATAAGTTTTGATATGAAAGAATGAAGGTCACAGATATTACTGCTGATGGACGTTGATTTTTCATTGGCCATTACATTAAACGCTTAAACTAAAATTGTTGTACTAAATACAAAATGCGTACGTACGTGTTAAACATTTTTTGTAAATTTACGCAAATTGTAAATTATGTACTTTGAACAATTTTTTTTTTTGAATGAACTGAATTACATCAGCATTTTTAAGTCAAGCCATTCAATACGTACGCACAAGTCAAGTTTATGTGTTACAAAAAAAATCGAAACGTCTCAAATTTCTTCATATTTTTAATGGATTATTAAAACGTTTACCACATGTGTGTTGCTTAAACTGTTCTAGTGAAAAGACAATCGATCCTATCAGTAACATATTGAGACATTCCAAACTCTAGTTTATGTTAATGTTTGACTTTCCAACTTCCGATTAATGAACTCGGTATACTTACACCCACCCTAATTCTGAAGCACAGTCACTGACTGAAAAATGGTCTTAGGTAAGACTTTTTGTGTTTGTTTTGAGTTTTGTCTTAAAAAAAGTCTTTCGTAAGACATACAAATTTGGTGGTCTTATTGGTCACAGACTATACGCGCAGAATACGGAAAGTCTCATAATCAAGACTAAACTCAAAACAAACACAAAAAGTCTTACCTAAGACCGTTTTTCAGTCAGTGACTTTCAGAATCGGGGTGTTAGTATCAACAATTTTTTGTCTCATTCCAACAACTCCAACCATGTCATATTTCACACAACGTACCCAAAGCATTAATCTCAGCTATACTCTATGGTATGAAATTAGCCTGCATGCACCACTCGGTGAGGTGAGAACTATAATAGGGGTATAAAATGCAGGTTAAATTCATACTGAAGCGATGACATGGTACGGTACACAACAATTGTGATACCTTTGAAGCATGAAACCTCATTTATTTCCCCTGACTGTGGATAAGCGTTATTTTGAAATTATTAATTTAGTAGGCAATATGCCTTTACCTATAGTCAAAAATGTTGAGGTGCGACCAACATAGTTGTAACGTAATGATAGACGTATGATAGGCTGAAATCACCAAAAAAATAACAAGGCCTGACGACTCAAATATGTTGAACATATGTATCTAATTGAATCGCAGCATCCACTATATAACTCGCTTCTCTATTTTGGATATTATAACACGTACCTGTTCCATGGAATACTACGAAGAAACATCCAGTTCACTATTATCAATAGGATGTATTGTTCGACATCGTCACGCCAGCACAGTCGAGGTCCTCATCTACGACTAACATAGGTGCTGGAACTTCTTAATCATTTGTTGTTATGGGAACCTTGGAACGTGGCTCAGCCATCTAACTGTGTTGAATCCGATGATATTACAGTTTCTAACGTTCTACAGTCATCAGAGGTCAGCTCAAGAATTTACCCTGGCTTATTAAGTAGACAGCGCGACATGCTTAAATAGGAAACTGCTAATGTCGCTTTTTCTTACTAAATATTGGAGCGCCAAATTAAACAGCCCAGGCGTGAGTGCATCACCCTGTCGAACACTAGATGTTATTTCAAAACGAATATGACACCGTTCTTTCGACCATGGTTCTAAACATAGATCTAGACGTTGTAATTTACATATTGAAACCAGTTTCTCTCGAATTCCTAGAATTCCTAGATCCGGCTCAGAGGTTCGCGCGGCTCATATTTTAATAGGCGTGACGAAAGTCTATGTGTAGTTGATGGGATAGGTACGAAAGTCCGAACTACAAAATTCCAGATTATCAAAACCCCGCTTTTCAAAATCCAGTTTTTCAAACTTTCGCTTTTTAATTCTTTCGATTTTGGTGAAATTTTATCTACATTTTTATTAAGAACCATTTCTTGATTGATCTTTGTTAAATTATGGGATATGATTTTCATTTTAACATGAATTTTTTAAATTTGGACTCTCACTTGAATTTTGAGTGAAGTTCCGGAATTCGGCCATGCTGAATGTAACTAGGCCATTTCTTAACCAATCATCATCAAATTTGTGTTGTAATGCTGGATTGGGATTCTTACATCAATTTTAGCTGAAGTTTAGGATTTTGGATGGAACTTCAGGACCATTTATTAACCAATAATATTTGATAAATCGATCTAGATTGGAATGAAACTTCGAAAGTTCCACTTATGGTGTTTGGAACTAAGCCATATATTGGGATGGAATTTTTACATAAATTTTAGATGCAGAACTAATTTTAGATGCGGAACTATATTTTTATAACCGGTTTGTTTTTTGATGAAACATAGAATGATTAAGTAAACATAAAAATTTGGCGCTTTTAACTTAAGATTATATGTGAGCAACATTTTTTGCATAGTTGACTTTATCAAAATGGATTTTTGTTATCAACAACATTTAAAATTTTACTATTCCTTTCCACATTTTTCTGTTTTTGTGGTAAGCATTCATCAGCTTTCAGCACTTATCGGTACGAGTTTTAGAACTCCTTTACCAATTGTTCGATTAATTTATTGGCTCCAATTCATGAGGTCTTCCGACTACTATGTTTAGCCAAGCATACCATGCCACAACCGAATTTTGTGTTCTTGGGAAATTTTTCCATGATTCTGGGATATAGTCCAGAACTCTGGAGATTATCTGGGCCTCCCTTGGTTTCCAGAAACGCACCTTATATAGTTGTTTTGGAACCATTTTCCAATACGCTTAGCGTCAGGATCAAATTATGTTTTGATTGCGTCAAAATCTAACACGATCTCTAGCGGATTTAACGAGATGTTCCGATCACAAGTAACTTTACACAGCTAAAAGAACATCTCCGCATAAGCTGTAATTGATTTTGAGCTCATTATACAAAATAATAATGGAACGTACGAACGTACGCCAGTATTCAGCCTTTGCTAGCAACATCAAAGCTGATTTTGTACATAACTATTAAAATTAATTCTTTCAAAAATCTTTCTCGGACAACGCAAAAAAAAGCTCTCTGTTAATAAACTAAACTTTAATGTTTCCGGAATGGAAATTTCATTTAAACTTTTGCGCACCATTTGAATGCAAATACATAATGTAATGTACAATCAGGGTTCCACTCAACAATACTTCTATTATTATTTAAGATGGTTACAACCCCGGTACTTTGGACAATTTTTTTACTGTTTCATTTGCCTAAGAAACATGTATTTCGGGAGCAAATGGATCGATTATGATCTGATGGTCCCTTTTTTATCTCATCATTCCCTTCTTCTAATGTTGTAAGCATACTTCAAACGTCAGCAAATATTTACGCAAAATTAAAAACGCCAAATCTAATATAATGTGGGAGATATGGTATAGTCTACAGAGAACCACCTTAGATAGGTGCAAGTCATAAATTATTACACCAATTCAGAGGCGCCTAAGTCGTTACGAAGTTATACCTGCTGATCATTTACGATTGGCACCTAGATACGCCGAAGGAAGATGAGTTTATGAAGTCCGGTTGGCATGAGGTTAGAGAACAAACTTCAGTGGTAAAGAAATTAATTGTTGCATCTAACTAAATCTTACTGCCATCTATCGGTTGTTATGTTGGTAATGTTGAATTATATGGGAGAGCATTGCGTATATGTATACGGCCAAGTAGAAGGCAAATAAAAAAATACGGTTTGTATGAATGCAGGCCCAAAAATTTAAACACAAAAAAACCTTTCATACAAATAATGCTATAGAAATTATTTTTTGTTATGATTTTTTTTGACTTCGTTTATTAATAGCCGTGTTTTAATATTGGAGCACTATCCGGCGCCGAAGGGAAATTTTCTACTGAAACTGCTGCAGCTATTTATTCACTGGTGTCGCTACTAATCAAAAATAATTGTACTTAACTTCATTTCATTCAGCCGAATGACAGTTTTACTTTTGTGTTTATTGTTTTTCTGTCAAGTGTTTTTCTTAGTTTTGATTAAATAATTGTTTTTAAAAAATTGTTATAAAAAATAGATTATAAATAAATAGTTTAATTGTTATAAAAAATATATTAATACGAAGTATTATTAAAGGTAATTAAAGTAATAGATGTAACAGAATATAAAATTGTTTATTTTAATTTGATAGATTTAATATAAATCCAACCATTCGACATTCGATTTGGTCATAAATCATTGGAGGGTTTGTGTACTGGTTACAAACTAACGCGGTCAGTCAAAATATGATTCAGCGTTATTTATCGTTACCGAGTGTCCATGCCGGACGTAAAGCACTTTGGATTTTTATTTGTGGTGTGATTTCGTTAATGTTACTGTGTGCCTACAATGGACTATTGATTTATGCTACGTATAAGGATTGTGATCCATTAACAACAAAGTTGGCTCGCGCTAAGGATCAACTATTGCCACTCTTCGTAATGGATATATTGGGAAGTTTACCAGGATTATTTGGTTTATTTACGGCAGGAGTTTTTAGTGCCGCACTAAGTTCTCAGTCAACATGTTTGAATTCAATGTCTGCTAATCGACAAATCGATTAGATCATGAGATTGGTTGTTGTATTTGTTGGTATACCAAGTTTGTGTTTAGTATTCGTGGTAGAGAAAATGGATACTGTGCTGCAATTGACTATGAGCTTAGAAGCTATTACAAATGGACCATTATTAGGATTTTTTACCATTGGGATATTAATACCATGGATTAATGGTTCGAGCGCATTAACTGGTGGAATAACTGGTGTATTTGTAATGTCCTGGGTTAGTTTAAATGCACAATGGGCCATCGCCTCTGGAGCTCTGAAATTCGAGCATAAAGAAATGTCCATTGAAGGATGTGAATATAGCTTTAGCCAATCGGCCGCAAATTCAACGTTAACTCACGAAACTGCAGAGTATGTACAAAATATTAGTTTGGTGTGAAAGTTATTAACGTATTTTTGAAATTTCAGAGACATATTTCCGCTATACAGAATCTCGTACATGTGGTACACAGCACTTGGAGCTTCGGTTACAATCATCGTGCCTCTTCTATGTTCAATATTTATGGGACGCAATGAATTAAAATCAATACATCCCTCGCTAGTAGCACCATTTTTACGTAAATATTTGTTCGGTGAACAACATAAAGTAAATCCTATTGTTACGAATCAGGTGGAATCGGCCATGTAGAACAGAAATAAAATAAAAAAAATAAGAAGTAAAAATATATGTGTCCTTTACTTATAGTTTGATAAACTAAATCGTTTATAAATAACTTGATTTTCGCGATTTAGCGTCTCGTTCGTGATCGTGATCTTGGTTTCTTGCTCTTCTTAGTTTTTTTCTTGTGGTGATATTTTTGATCGTCCGATTCTTCCGTGGAATATTGTCTGTGCCGAACGCGTGATTTACTTCTACTGCGAGAACGCCTATCGTGTGATTTTTTTGATTTGGACGATTTTTTATGCTTTTCCTTTCGCTCCTTTTCTGAATCTGTATCGTCAGATGAACTAATCGATACACGCCTCGATTTATGCTGATAATACTTACTACTACTGGTACTTCGACTACTACTTTGTTTATGCTTATCGTAACTACTACTAGTTTTGCTACCGTTTTCATCGTTAACATAATTGCGCCTACTGCTAGAGTTATCATTGTGGCTACCGCTACACTTTGAACTTCGGTTATATTTTGATTCCGTTTGCCGTTCAGGTTCACGATCGACCGGTGACTCTGATTTAATAGTTTTTTCCTTTTTATTTCAGGTTTAACATCTTTGTTCTTGTAGTCTTCGTATTGAACGGAATCTGAAAAGAAAAACTGCGAGTTAATATCGATTATCAACTTGCCTTTTTCGAATATTTGGGTATTACTTAATATTTTGCCATATTTTATCCATTCTTCTTTTGTAACCACTTGAACAGTAAATTCATTTAACGAAACTAAAAATTGACATAACAACATTTATGCGGCCAGTATCGTCATCGAGTCCTTCGATCTGAAATTAATAATAATAATTATTTTTAAGAATTACGATACGCATTTATTGAAATAAATGGTTATATCCAGTCTCTGATGATGGTATAAACTACCGAAAATTTAGACAAATATTTTAAATAATTATAATATAATAATACTTGTTGTATTTAAATAAGATCTATAATTTCGCCACCAAAAAAATTATATAGAAAATTATTATATATTTTTTTTTAAATATAAAACAATCACTTACTTGTTTACTACGCTTTCTATGGAAAAAACAATTCTGTATATTTTTCTGCACTACAAAACAAAATTTACGTCAAAATTTGTAAAATGAATGAAGTTTGCTTTGATTTACGGGGATGTACAAAACAAGGGAAATTTAAAGTTTCCCCCTGAAAAAGATAGTGCTCCCGATAGCGGCTCCCGATAAATAAGTGAGCCAAGATATTTTTTTATCGATTTTTAATTAAAAAGTTGAATGAAAAATTTTAGTTTAGAGTTAAATAAATTAATTATATGCAATAATAGCGCGCTAAATATAAGTTTTGACATAGAAAATTGGCTGCTCCGGATACAGCTATCGGGCGCTAATAAAAAAACACAGCGAATATCTCGTAAATGTGACAGAAAAGTAAATATTGATTCTCCTGAACTATGTTTATTACCTTTAATTTTGATTGTTTTTCATATTTAGGTTGGATTTCGTTCAGAATTTCAGAAAAAAAAAACTGTAGACGACGTATGAAGCAGTACTACATTTTTTTTTCTGAGCTGTAAATGGCTGTAATGTTTGTAAAAAGTACTTGACATTTAGGGATTTAACAAAATGTTTAATGCATATTTTAATAATACATAAATTCTTACCAATAGCAAGTTATTTAATTTTTAATTAATATTATTGTAGAATTTACTTAACGTTTCACGAAAAACGATTATACATAAAAATCGATTAATTTATTTGACTATACTGTCATCTATAGCCAAAGATTGGAACCCCCGGCATAAAATGATGTCATATTGCAAAATTTTTAAAGCAATGATGCCATTTAGGTGCACGGCATCTACTCTTCATGCAATCATGCATACACATAAACTTTGCTGCATATATTATACGACCATTGTCAAATGAAAACCAACTTAAAGATGAATGAGCGGTCCAAATGGTTTCGTGATTTATGCTATGTGCCGCCTGTTGAAAGTCTAAGTAGAGTTGGTTAATATTAACTGCGTGCACTGGTCTTCATTCAGTCTATCGATATTCCAGAGCACGGTATTATTTGCTTGTTTATTAATTGTCGATGTTTGCACTTTTAATTTTAATTTAATTTAACAATTGTTCTCAGTGCAATGGCATTGCCATTTCATCATGGAAAGACACATCCGAACAACGTTTACAAATTATTGAATTTTATTATCAAAACTCGTGTTCAGTGAAAAATGTATTTTGCGCATGTATTTTATGGTCGTCATAATCGACCTACTGAGCAATCAATTCAAGCCATTGTGGCAAAATTTCGCAAGAACTGCCAGTACACCCAGAAAAAAACATTGTTTGATGCGGTTTATGGGCCGGTAGAATCATCGGTTCGTATTTTTGCAAAGATAACGATGGCCGCAACGTTACCGTCAATGGCACTCGCTATCGTTCGATGATTTCTCACTTTTTCTTACCCAAAATGCATGAACTGAATCTGGTCGATATATGGTTTCAGCAAGATGGCGCTATACGCCACACCACCAGGCGAAACCATTTTTGAGAAATGAGCTCCGTGAGCAACATCTCGTGTACACCAATAAACCAACAACAATTGCAGAATTAGAAGACAACATTTACTTATTTATTTCTGAAGAAATCTGGTCTGTGAGTACATGTATGATTTTAGATTAAAACCAAACTGAATGTTCTGTTTAAAACGAAAATTAAATTATCACTGGATAAAGTTATCCATAAAGTCAAATAGGACATCGATGATGTTGAATAACTTAGACAACCTATTATTGGGGTTGTTTTCTCCATAGTTTGTAGAATGGTGTTTTAGGGCTAAAAATTAATGGTTTCGAAATTTTCTGCAAGGCACATGAATTGATATGTTTTCCAATATGTAATCTGGACCAACGTGACCAAGCAAAACGTTACAAATAAAATCTGCGCCCAAGAGAAGTCGTCTATTTTCAAGCGTGCATATTTTGTAATCCGTGCATCTTGTTGAGTACTTAGGTTGTGGTCGTAATCCCAGTCACTTTTCTTTAACAAAAAAATTAGAAGCTTCTTTCAGATGCTTTCAATTCTTTTTATGTGCACAGCGTAGTATATATTCCAGACCATTACAGCGTATTCTAGTTGAGATCGAACGTTAGCGAAATAGAGTGCACGCATAAAGGTTTGAATATCTTTAAATTCACTTGTCCATCGTTTAAAAAATTCAAATATGGCATTCACCTACGCAATACAATTGTCAATATGCCTATTGAAACTTCCGTTTTTGACACATGTAATACCTAAATCAATAATCTCATTGACTTTTTGCAATACTTCACTGTTGGGTTTTCACTCACTTAATCTATGTAAGTCTTCTTAAAGTTGCCCCATATCTATCATTGCATTTATGGTACGAAAAATTTCATCAAAATTTCGTCATCTGCAAATATGAGCACGTTTGAGTTTTTGGCTGTCTCGGTTATTCGGTCTAGCTCAACAAAGAACAAATCTTTCAAAACATCTGGGGCGGTGTGTTGTACCATCACAATTTTCGACTTTCGACTTAGTTTATGTCTCATTATTCTGAAGCGAAACGATGAGCTTGCACCCAAACAATTACACAAAATTATCGCATATACATCGTAGAAATAGAATGATGTTTTATTCGACCTTGCTGAGACCACAATGGGAAAAATAATAGTTGGAAAGATGAAACCATGAGTATATCCAGCCCATGTAGGCCTACATTTGTGATGTCTCACTTGTAGATTTTCCACAGTTGTAGAACTTTACATGGGCTGGATGCAATATATTCGTGTTATTTTGGATTTATGTCTAATATAATTGATTGATGAAATTCCTTAATTTATTAAACTTTACACCATGAAGATAAAAAAAATAAAAATAAATGAAAATAGAACAAAATAAATTGTTATTTAAAGTATAGGTTCAAACCAAAATATATCTACTCAAAAGTAGACAGAAGATTTTTGCCTCACTGAACAGTGTGATATCTACATTTTTTAGTGAGATATATTATGCATACTATTTAGTTAGGCCTACATGGGCTGGATACGCCCATTACATCATCAATACTCTAAAAACGTGAGACAAGAAATAAGTCGGAAGTTGAAAATTGTAATGGAATACAACATCGCGCCCTGATTTGTTTTCGGCTGGCGCACGTGCATTGACAATCGTGATATTAAACTTTTTTGTGCGTAATCCAACCTTGCATATCCGGTTAGTTGACAGAAAGGAAGTCGATGATATGCTGCTGCATTTGACAGAGAACGAGGAAAACGACGCCACTGGATTACACTTAAAATTTTCTAAAATTACACAAAAGCAAAAAAGCTTGTTCCTCAAAAGCTATGCTAGGGAAATATCCCACAAACGGTATTGACTTGATTACTCAGTACTTGACTCTTAAATGAAATCCAGATATTTTGTGGGTCCAAGAAAGTTCAGTCAGCGGGCATCTTCTTGAAGGAAGTTAGTTCCCTCATGGGAAGAAACATATTCTGAATATTTTTCTGTTACTAAAACAGATTAATTCATGCGTAGTAACGGAGATGGATCATAGAATCTCTGGGTAATGTGAGTTTGCCTAGTACGATTGTGGTTTTAAAAGTGCCGAAACTAATAATTGGAGACTACACGCTACCCGACCACTCATTTTCCTGATTGCTCCAAAATTACACCACAAAATGCAACAGGGTTGCATGACATTTCAACCATATAAGTCGTACCCTGAAGGTTATCCGAGAACTTTATCATATAGCTAGTAAATGGACTGATGTAAGTATTAATCTAAGGGGGGAAAAAGCTCTGTACAACAGATATCAAAGGCCTAAATACTCTTTTCCTTTCTTTCTTCCGTGTCTCTGGCAATAATCCTTGAAGAGAAAGAAAGCGGGCGAGCGAACAATTGTGGATTAGAGATAAATCCACAAAAACTGAATTGGTCCTTCTTTGTACGAAATACAAAGGTTCTTAGATTAACCTTCCCTCCTTAACACGTTCCCGGACGTGAATGCTATAGCATTCATACAACTTTTTCGTTTTTTAACACTTTCGCGCAAATCAGTCATACAATTTTTTTCGTTTTTTAAGAAATAAAACGCCATTAAATTCCTTTCCGCGACGAAATATCATTGCAATTACAAAAGTTTACAAATTTATGTTAAACACATTTTGAAAGCGTCCGCGAACGTGTTAATTGGTATCATGGTGGTTCTACAGATAACGATGAAAGCGTCCACTCATTATCGTATCAAAAATGTCACTAAAGCGCGTTAATCCTGTAAAATCACCATTTATAAAACGTATGAATTGTATGGGATTACTATCTGGTGGCCTATTTTAAATCTAAACTCGATGAAAGTGCAATTCAAAGCTCTGGAAATTCTCGTCCATCTCAATAAAACCCGTAGACAACCTTGGTAAAGAAATTTAAACAATAGATATGGATTACTGTCCAACGCAAAATGAAATTTCCGGGGGGGTACAGCTCCACTATTTAGGACGGATCTCAGGAGCGGTTCGTGCTTTATGCCAATCCTTCGTGCAGCATCCGTAATATTTTATCTAATTCCGTGCCGTTACACATCTTGAGGTCACGGATAAACCCATGACCATATCGTGCTTGGTGAATAAAACAATCAATTAAATTACATTTTGTTTGCAATTTTTTTATTATTAATAATTCACTCTCTATTACATTAATAATTTATTGTATGTTTTTCTCAATTGATTAAAGATTTCCACAAGGTGTGTTTTGTATATATATTTTTAGTTTTATTTAATAAAATCGAAAAAAATATATAGATTTTTATTTTTGTATTTCAAATATTTAATTTAATTATTATTTATATTAGGTATATAATTTATTGGATAAGAAATTACTTTATAAATACAAAAATAATAATAATTTTTTTAATTATGAAATTTATGTGTGTGACGAGTACATTAATGTATCAAAAACGTTGCGCCAAAATACAAAAATACATTTGAATGAATTATTCGCATTTTTTTTATTCATTAAAAAATAATTATAAATATTTCAGTTTTAGGTTTTTTTTTTTAATTTTGCAAAGATAATTTCAGAGTACATATATCTTACAAATCATGACTGAGCGCGAGAAAAGCAACAAATTAGACAACTCATGAAGAAACTTAAAAATTATGAAAAAGGTTTGTGGTTTGATGTGTTAATGTGATCTCCTAAAGCCTACGAATAAAAAAAACGAAATAAAAAAGTATAAATCTGTTTCTTTCCACCTTTTTTATCATTCTCGCCGCTGCTCTCGCCTCCGTTTTTAGAGTGTGTAACGGACATATGGTACCTCGACATCTTCACCATTCTCATCGTTACAACATATTTCGAAAACCATTGCCTTGGGTTTTGGTACCAATTTCTTTTTGGACACTTTTCGCACAACCTCTGACATTACAAGTCCCATACGCTCTAGGCTCTTGGCACGTGGCATAAAAAATGAGAATAACATGCACACACCCTGTGACAGCATTGTAATCTCAAGCTTGTGTTCATTTTTAAAGTACTCAATAAAATCATGTAGTGTCATTTCACCAACAACTTCGAATCGATCCCATAGCGTCCACTCAATATCGTAATATTTTGATTTTTGTGCGGGCAATGGTTCTGATCGGCCGACAAACGGTAATGCTAAATTCAAAAATGTATTCCTAAACCGATCCAATGTCTTGAAACCTTGAACTAATTTATATAGCTCAATTGTGACTAAACCGGCTACAACTGAGGTTGTGGTTGCAATTGCCGGAATAATTTTACCTGCAATCAATTTTGATTTATGACGATCAGCCGGTTGAATTTTATAATTTGCGGCACGTGAATTAGATGCGGCCACAATGAAATCCATATGTAAATTGTCGTCATCGTCTTTTTCAAATTCGATAGGAGTTATTTTAAAATTATCTTTTTTCAAAGATGTGAGTTCAGTTAAAATTCTGTCGACACGATCCTGATCTAAACCACCATCGCCGTTTTGTTCTGCCTGAAGTGCGTTATCTGTAATTGCAATTTTAACTCCAGATTTCGGGACAAACTGTGGTACCTGGAAAATTGAAAAACATAAAGGTCAGCTCATTCAAATTTTAAATGTTGACTATACGCACAACTACCTCAATGCCTTGTACAATATCAGCAATTTCTTGACGGTTTCGGTTCTGTGGGAGACCATATACTTCAGCTTTCAAATTTGCGGCTGCAAACACATAATCCAAATGAAGTGGTTCATTAACGTCAAATTCTAATGGTATTGGACACCGTTTAGGTCCAGACCAGAAGGGTTGTCCGCTTGAAGTGGTTTGATCTGGTGGGAAATTATATAGAAGCTGTTTGATTTGATTACAATATTGTTCCTGCCAGTGAAGCCGAGCCCATTTAACACAATCTGCGAAATTATTCGGCTTATCGTCGATCAAAGCAGCTTTAACAGATTCTAAAACTTCAAGCGGTTGTACGCCCGGATACTTGAGAACACGTTCCAAAAATGTTGGATCGCTTATAAATTGAGCTGCATTTGATGCAGCCTGCTTAAATATGCCTTCAAAGGCGTCACGAGCCCATTGTAAAGTGTGTTCAATAGCATTCGGGAAATTACGGAGTGTACAAATTGCGATGCTTTTCTCAGGAGGATCCTGAGACGAGCTGTACGATTCGGTCAAAAATGGTACAACCGTTTGTGTATTACCAAGAGTTCCCAAAGTACCGGACTCTAATAATGGTTTGCGATAGTAAACACATTTACGATCCATATAGATTCTGGCATCAACGTTATCAAGGGCATTTGCGACACCATCCAATCGATTAAAGAAATCATCATCATAAACGTCTTCAGTTTCGGGACCGACACGATTCTCGTGCGCTGTTACATTAATTTGGGGATTCATCCTTTTCACCGCTTCACCCGCGGTTCGAGACTTAATCTTTTGCACATCATGAGGTCGAAATAGAAATTGACGATTTAAATTCGATTTCTCAATCAAATCCATATCAGTAATTATGATTTCACCACCATTGCTTCCCAAACCAATCATAGCGAAATTTTTAATTAGTTCACATCCAATTGCGCCAGCGCCAACAATAAAATATCTGAAAAATGAGATAATCACTTTTATAAGTTTTCTTGAAACACATCATCGAACTATGAATCACTAAAGTGACATCACAGCGATACTTACCGCAATTTGCCAATTTTATCCTGGAATGTTTTTCCAAATACTGCAATTTGTCCATCGTATCGGCTGCCAATTGGTTTAGCATCATCTTCAGTTGGTTTCTCGTCGGCTAAGCATTCTATCGCATCGAAGTACAAATATTGATAAATGGGGAAGAATTTACCACTACATGCTTTCATAACCTCTTGGCCAATGATGCCACCAAGCGAAGCATTGATTGGATTTAAGTCACCGGCGCATGTCTATAAATATTGTGTGTTAGATAATGCTGTATTATTACAAATTATATCTTACCTTAGCGAAAGTGAGGACTAAGTCTTCAATTAACTCAACATCCCCTCGAATTGCATTGGCAATTTTTAAAAATTCTTGAGCATCTTCATCACACCATGGTTTCGGTAGGCGGCCGTATTTCGTCTGATATTGATACATTGCATCGAACGCAATATGAACTGTTGGTGGATGTTCAAATTTTCCGAAATCTGTAATCACATATTCCGGACTTTTATGGGCCTCAGCAAGCGGTTTAAATGTAATCTGTTTTGGCATTTTAACCTGTGTTGCAATACCACCACGAAGATACTTTCCGAATCCAGTTGTATCTCCAATTGAAAACGTATACGGACCCAAAACTTTAATTTTAATTGGTTCACAATTATTCAATTCAGTCATTCCTTCAACCTGTAAAGATAAACACAAAGAAGCGGCCATTTTGGTTTATAATTTTTCATCCCCCAATTTTTAAGAATTAAATAATATTTACCTCGTGGAATGTAACATAATCACCATCTTCAAAACCATGTCGAGTCTCGTCCAAGCAAGTTACAACTGATTCATTCTCGCTTGTAATTCCAGCTACCATGGTCGATATAAGTTGATTTCCATTAACATCATAAACAGTAAAATTATCTCCAAAATCACAAAATACTTGGCCGAATAATCCACGCGTATCACCAATGACTAAAGCCACATTATTGCGACGTGTTATCTCCGCAATACGTAACTGCTCCTCTTTTGACGTTGAGGTTAGAACAACAACACGAAATTGTTTAAGATATTCTTCATCCAAATCACCAGTATACGCTCGCGTAGGCACATAATTGTTGAGTTCAGATAGATGTTCGAATGATGCTTCAGCGCGATTTACCCCAATCGTTTTCTCGCTCAAATAGAATTGTGAAGATAAATCGGTAATCGTACATTCTGCTGTGTCATGCAAAGTGACAGATTTGACACCACCGAGTATAACATTTTTTGCAATTTCGACACCAAGTCCACCAAGCCCTGAGATTAGAACGTCCGAAGATGCCATACGTCGCATTGCATCATGGCCGAGCACATACAATTGACGGGAATATAGGCTTTCATCAATTTCGGCATGATCATGCGAGGTCGATCCATTATTCGCCATTGCAATGGAGGAAGTTGTCGATACTGTAGAAAGCAGCTTCCGCTTTTTGGCGGCTGGGGGATCAACGGTATTGTCTAAGTTATCACCACTAGACATCGGGCACAAAAACCAACTGATTAATTAAATTTTTCTCGTCTCGCTTTTTCTGTAAAGCTAATTTTTTTTTGCAAATTTGCTGTGAACTTTCGACGAATGAAAAAAATAAATTGAACACGCGAAAACCCAAAATTAAACAAAAAATAACTTAAAAATAACCACGCGGTATAGAAAATTAAATAAATAATTTATCAAACACGAGGAATTTTGCGTATTTTCTATATAATTTAAACTTTTTTTGCCTTTATCCTTATGATATACAAAAGATGCTTTATTTTTGATTGCACGGTTTGAAAAGCGGTGTGTGAATGAGACAAACATACAAGTATTTTATTAATGGCGAACTGCTATAAATTCTTTATATTTTCTAGTAGCTTCAAGATTTTTTACAATAATGTTGTGTTCAACCCTATATTGATGCTCGACAAATACAGTCATGACTAAAATTATCTTCTTCGTATTTTATACTGTTCACTCTGCTGCTTGCTTAGTTCACGCAGTGCACCTAGATACTAATGGCCTCATTGCTTTAAAAATTTTGCTATATGACGTCATTTTATGTCGACGATTCCAATCTTTGGTATGGCATTAAAGTCAAATAAATGATCCGAATTTTTTATATTTGGTAAAAAATAATTTACATATTACATTATTATCAAAATATGCATAAAACATTTCGTTAAACCCTTAAATGTTATGTATTTATTTAGACATAAATTTGATGACGTAACAAGCAGTATTGCCTTGTGTTCTAGGTGCATTGGTTCACGGAACGGGATTATTTTTGATCCAACTCTTTAGCCAATCAAATCTTTATATGCCCGGTTTACATAAGACCAACATTTTTCTTCTGCAAAATGAATAAGATATAACATTGACTTTTTGCATATGAGAGACAAGAAAAGCAATATATCCCAACAAAATTTTGCAGAAGAATTTTTGAGCAAAAATGACCATAAAAATGAAAATGTTATTTCGAATTTATAAATGTTGAGGATACATAATAAAAACAGACGCCATAGATAAAAATGGAAATTTCGCATTTGAAATCATTAAAAATAAATTAATAATGATCCTATAAAAAAAAATTACGCCATTACTATATATGTTTATTTCTTTCTGGCATATTGAATATTTTTATATAGCGGATTCTTTCTTATTTACCTGCAAAAATTTGCAGAAGAAAACAATTTTCTCATGTAAACCCTAGTGTGGATATGCACATTATCAGATACCTATTTTAAAAAACTAACAAAGACAGTGTGTTGGTTACACTAACGTTTCATTTCTTTTGTTTCTGCACCAACACATTTATTCTTAGTTATTTAAAAAATTACAATTGAAAAAACATACATTATTTACGGTCCTACTTTGGTACCGGTTAAATCCATGCTGGTATAGAATAAATATTGTGCTCAAAGTAACAACCAAAAATTGTATTTACTTATTTTTATTAGTTGGGAACAATTACATTTTGAAGTTAAACAAAACGTGAAAACAGAACTAAATATATCTAATTAAATAGTAATATGACCGAATAATATTGAATATTATTAGAAATCGTAACTAATTTACAACCGGTAGAATAGAATTATTCTATACCAGCAAAAAAGTTGGTTTAAAACAATTCCATTTGGAATTACATATATGGGATTGTTGTTGTAAATTTCTCAAAGTAAGACCGCAATTAGTTAGTTGTTAATTTCAAATGTGTGGAGTAATTTATTCTGCTCTCTATATAATACAACAATCGTCAAATTATAAAGAAATCGGAAAAACGGTGAAATCCTGAATGAAAACTTTGTTAAAAATGAAAAACAATTTATCAAAATTAAAGATAAATAAACAAAGGTCACACTCTGAACAAGAAAAATTTATTTTTTGCCACATTTACGATATAAATAAATAAAGTTTAAAAAAACTTAACAAAAGTATTTTCATATCATTTAGATTATATGAGAATTTTTTCTCGTGTTTACGTTTTACAAGCCTACGACTTAAATTTTCCATTGGAAACTTAACCACGGTAATACAAATATAACCAGATGAGACTTTGGGTAGACCAAGAAATTTTTTTCCCACCTTAAATATTTTATAGGAAACATAACTTGTAAATATGATTGTTTATAATTACTGTGGTAATTTTATTTAACCGTTTTGAGTCCCAGGAGATAAAGCAAACGTACTACAAACAACGTAAAACCATTTGTGGTGCAAACGCAAACAACAAAAATAAACTCCAACGCAGATAACAATCGCTTCTTGTATTCGTTAGGTGACGCGATTCTCGTCTTTTTCTCATCGCTTCTCGTCACATTTATTTCATTTTCTCTGCATAAAATCTAAACAACGCGATCGCGCTGCTTGAGACTCAAACGGTTAATTAACTATGTTGAAATACACTATCAAAGGTATCTTATATTCTATATGATTCCATATATTTATTTGAAATAAAACTATTCAAAAATAACGAACTTTTCCAACCTTAGGTGAACCAACTTCAAAAAATGACTTGATACTTCTCCAAATCCGCCATTCCACACTTTGATTCTTTCCTCGTTTCCTTCCCCTTCACCAACTACAAACTAACAACAGTTTGTTGGTGAAGGAAAAAGAAACGAGGAAAGAATCACGACGAAAGAATCAGTGTGTCATGAGCCAATA
Source organism: Nephrotoma flavescens (assembly GCA_932526605.1). NCBI lineage: Eukaryota > Metazoa > Arthropoda > Insecta > Diptera > Tipulidae > Nephrotoma > Nephrotoma flavescens. Next base: position 307,332,963 of record OW052221.1, on the reverse strand, counting down.
AAAATAGTTATGACGTTTCTGTAATTATTCTATGGTAGAAGGTTTTAAACATCAATTTCGACATGTTAAAATCATATTCAAAATTCAATTACATATACTATACTGATGTATCTGGTTATAACCGGTTGTTACAGAATGGTGAAATACCATACCAAAATTCTACGAATATTTTGACTCATATGCCTTATTTTAGTTTCTACGTATATTATGAAACTGTTATTTTGAAGTGAAATGTTAACGATTCTCTTTATAAAAAATCCTAAATCCTACCTAGTGCATACATTTTGTAATCGGTGTATTATTTTTTAGCAAAAAATAGTTTTGATCTTGTTTTATCGTCACATTACTTGTTGAGAAAATATATAAAAATACCCCGTCACCGTGTCAGTTGACTCATTTAAAGCACCTTAGAATACTCTAGGTACTTCTATGCGTTAACTCGTTAGTCCCGCGTCTATTCTAATTCTAATATGACAACATAGAGCATAAAAAACTCCTAACATTTAAAAGACGAACCAATTTTGTCCTTTAAAAATTATAGCAGTATTGTCAATAATTATTGAAACATGTTTTAAGAACGCTCACTAGATGTCACTCAAACCGCACACCAAATAAAATTGTATCGTCCATCATGAATTTGCAATAAAAAAATCTGACATTTTCAATTTTTTTTTTTATTTTTTTTTTGTTTTACCTTTTCGACGAAAACCTTTATTTGGAAATTTAAACGATATCAATCAATTAAACTTGATTCGTTTTGGGTTAATTCCTCTACGAGATTATACGCACAAATTAAAATTCACGGCACAATATTTAAACGAGTTAAAATTCTTATTTTTTTTATTTACAAAAACAAAACTTCACACTACTTATTTTCTTCGATTTTAATTTCCCCCTGTGATGAATCTCAAAAAAATTTATTTTATAACTACTACTTTTTTATTTGAACACTATTGTTTCATAAACAATAAAAAAATTTATTTTATAATTTATTTGTATATACATATATGTATATATATAATTTGGTATTTAACTCTAATAAACTACTTGGTTTAACAATTACAACAAAACTTAACTAAAAATATTTTTGTTCAATATGTGATTTTAAAAAATTACAAAAAAGAAAAACTAGTACTACCTGTTTTGTTTGGTTGTGTAGTACTAGATTTTTTTTTGTTATCATTCGTTATTTTTCGTTTTGTTTTATGCTTGATGATGATGACCAAACAACGAAAAGTAGAATAATAAAAATACGAATGAAAATGTTTTCTTTTCCAGAATTTTCCTTTTAGGTTTACTTTTATTTATAATTTCCTTGTCACAAAGCTTTAGTACAAGAGTTTGTTTATATTATCATACTGAAACGTGGAAAAAGAACATGTTATTTTTATTTTATGCTTTGGTGGTTTTTCTTGGGAAAATCGATTGAAAATTTTCAGTTTAACAGAAAAAAGAAAAAATTAATTGTATATTAAATTAACATGCAACAACCAAAAGCGTGCTTATCGATTCCGCTTTATAACGTTTTTTTTGCGTATTACATATTTACTATTTTTCGATCATACGGTGATTAACCGTTATATTCTGATGAATGCAAACGTATGATTTTATAAAGCAATTATACATAGTTAAAAATTACAGTACATGTTCTATTTTTAATTTTATTTGTCTGCCCTACAGTGAGAACACAAAAGTCGTATCTAAATTCCGTATTAGGATCAACTTAAGTAATCGAATAGAATAGCAAAAAATTCTTAATATGACTTAAAACTTGGTCGGGTTAATTGGCGCGAAAGCATTTTCCCGTTCGCTGGTACAACCAAACAAATTAATGATATAGACACAGAATACAAATATAACCAGAACAGACTGATAACCAGAATGATTCGATTAAATCTAATCATAAACCAGACGGATTTAGAATCAGATTTAATCGAATCTTAAATGTTCTTTGTGTTCTAATATTAAAATAAATTTCAAATTTGATAATGAACTTGATGTTTATATTAATTTATCAGTAATGCAAAAAAGGATTTTTTTGTGTTTTAACGTTTTTTAGTGGTACATACTTCTGTACGGTCGAAGCTGCTAGAGATTGACTGAATTTAAATTATCGAAAGTTATCGACATTCCTGTTGATAATGTGTTTTAATTGACCGTCACCAGTATAGATGTTTCACAACTGCTATTTGAATTGCTCAGCATTCATCTCCTAAAGTTATACTACAGTGTTCTCAAGAGATTTAAATTCTCTGTCTTCCTTCCTACATCAAAAAATTTCCAAAAATTTGTGGTGTACATCATTTAGAAAGAGAGGTGATAATGCTGATACATATATGATATATTTGGCTCATTGGTAACACATTTTATTTATTGTAATTTAATTAAAAGGTAAATTCGATATTATGGTAGATTCAAAAATCAAAACACCGATTACAAGGGCAAAGTCTGATGACTGGACTGCATTGTACATTTCCCCGATTGCATTGCAGCATTTCTTCCCATATAACTCGGTTCCGGAGTGGGGTGGAATATAGGCCTTGTGTATACGTATATAGATAAATGTTTTACTTGTAGCAGATATTTTAGCGCACGGAATAAAACCTCGTCCTGATTTGTTTCACTGGTTTTGGCAAATCGCTCAAACTATAAAGGACATAGTCGTTAGGAAAAAACTCGGAACTATGAATGCCTGCTGTGTGCCTGTAATAAAGTGTTTTTAGAACACAGTTATGGAACTGTGTTTTTGAAGCTAATCTGTTAACATTTTCACTAAATATTTACAATAATTTTTTTAATTTTCGCGAAACATAAAACGAAGTGTTTAAAAAAATGTGTTTATTACGTGTAAGTGTATTTCGCCAAGTACTTACTGCAAATAGTGTTAAACATATGTTAACGTTTTGATAATAAATCGACGATGTTCAATCAATTTAAAACTACTGTTGGTGGATGCATAACTTTTAAGAGTACTGTTGGTGGACGCATATTTTAGATCCGGTCGATAGGTTTCAGTGGTTTAGGTCCGGTCGATATATTGAGGCATTATTAACAGTACTATGTTTTTTTTGGATGGCTGGTGTTTTAGGGTTATTTCTGATAAACCATCGCCGGGATTTTTAGTATCGCCTGCTTCTCCAATTTTTTTTAGTAATCCTTCAATTTTGAACTAGTAACCACTCAATTATTCTTAGATTCTGGAGGATCAAAGTAGCGAGTACAAAGGCATGGAACTATATCCCACAAAGGTGAAAACCAATGGAACATATTTTTTGAGAGACAGCTAACTATTACAACTAAAAATTAGCACAAGGAAACTGCAGTACTGAGGGGGTAACTAAACTCGTCGAGTGATACAACATTTCCGAAGAGTTCAATGAATTTTAGCAACTTTATTTTATGAAGAGCCCGAAACTGTAGATTAGAATATGAAAAGTTATGGATGCTGGACAATTACTGGGTACTTACCTTTCAATGACATTAATCTACTACTTGATCAACACCGATAACCATTTTGGTCTGACTTCGAGAAATTCACTGTAAACAGTTTTCGAGGAGATTAACAGTCAGAGATTAGACATAAATCAATTCCATTTTATCGAAAGCACTCGCATTTTATCGCTGGCAATTTTATATCGATTATAGTAAATATAGTGCCAAGCCCTACTGAAATTTCTATAGAGACACAATTGTACAGCTTATTTAAATAACATAAACTATTGCTACATCTAAAATCACTACGCTACGCATGCCAACTACGTACTTAAAAACAGTATTTGTTACATACACCAATAATTCAGACTTTATCGCCCCTTTCAATATAAGAGCGCTCTCTAGAATTCATTCAGTGATACTATGCTACCAAACACATCAATTTTTCGCTGACTACGTTTGCGATTGAATTGCGGTAAAGTACGCTGACGACCACTTGAACTTAATGATGAAGACGGTCTAGACATTGGCGGTGTAGATGTTAATTCATTATGTCGACTCGCACTTGATAGTAATGACGTATGACTTGATGATTTTTTAAATTTCAATTCACTTTATATAAATAAAGTGTTCGAATTTTATGTACATGAAACAAAAAATAAAATAATATTAAGCCATTATTCAAACTGAAAGTGATATGAATTTGATGACAATGATATAAAGCTACATGGTGGTGTTCGCACAAATTTTGAGGTGGAAATTCGTCAAAGCCAATTAAAAAAAAAATGTTGGTATGATGGACGGAATAAGTTGGTTCAATTAGTACTTACTCCACAAATTGCTGACTTGGGCTCAAATGGTTCTTATCATCGGTGGCAGAATCTTTTCGTGATCGATTTGATTGTGAACCACCACTGGATGACCTACTATTTTCCCATGAATTGTGACGACGAAAATTGTTGTTCGGTATATTTTCACCGATCTTCCGTTTGTCTAACTCTTTCTGTATTGAGTCTGGTATGCCGTTTTCCATTATTCTCTCGCCCAGCGGATCATTGTCTTTGTCTTTATTAAACGATGAATCCATGCTGACGGCCATCGGATTGGTCCATACATTAGAATCGGTTTCACTTCCAGTCGACATATTAAGCATTTCGGCCGAAAATGTTGGTCGGGCTGGTATCAATGGTGATCGGCAACAAACACTATTAACATCTTCCAATTTTTTTAGTAACCGTTCATTTTCACGACATACTATTTCATGATCCCGCAACACCATATCCCGAGTCGTCGACAACTCAGAGTTTTCTGTGCGTAATGCTCGATTTTCGACCATATACAGCTTAACTAATTCTGCTAATTCGGATCCTTCTAGTTCCGCGATTTTTTCCAGATCAACTTTTGGTACCTCTGGAACTATACGTTTACCTGGGTCCTCACCAAATGGATTTGGTGTGTGAACTTCTAAAGTTTGTGTGATGGGCGTAAGCAATTGGCTTGAATTCAATTGTAGAACAGCTCGTAAATGATCATTCTCCTGATGTAGAATACCAATTTCACGTTTTAAACTTAGTATTAGAGCCTCACGTGGGTCCATCACAATAATCGGTTTAGTTCGAATTTTTTTAGCACGAGCCGCATAGCGAAGCGTGTTTACAGTTTCGGTTTCATTCGATCGTGCGGGTGAGATGCACGCAATCTATAAATAAATATAAATGGTTTAGAAAATAAATCAACGTATTTTAATGTATTTTTATGTACCATTAAGGTTACGCCATTCCCCGCTAAACTGTCAGCTAAAAGTTTTGTCAGCTTACTGTCTCGATATGGTATGTGCCCATTCCGTTTCTTTGAATCACTTAAAGATGCAATACAATAACCCAAAACCATTAGGCTTTTATTAATATTATTCGCTTCTTCCAATGTTTTCCCCTCGCTGTGTGTCTTTTTGGTCATTTCACTTCCCGCCAAATCAACAAAATTGATTTTGCCTTGTTTCGATATAAAAACACCACCCTCTGCTTGTTGTTCGGATGTTATGTGAACTGTTAAAATAGTATGACTTCTCGATGAGTAGTCGTTCATCGAATGTGATCCAACGGACCGATTCCGCATGCCTTTTGTTATAAAACGTGTGTGCTACCGATATGAGGTTTAAAATTACATATCATATGTTAGTACATACCTTCTTCGAGAACCGCTAGTAAATCATCCAACTCTTCACAATCGACGGTGAATAGATTTTCAACAAAAAAGCTACGTGATTTTTTAGACCATCGCACCGCAAGCGGCTTTCGCGCTGAACCCGGATTTAATAAATCAATAACCTACAGAAATATAGAAAATATTACAATATTATATGTAAATAGAATCACTGTTTTGGAACAGAGATTATTATTACGAGTACATGTTACGTTAAAATACCGAACAAGAAAATTCTTTGAACTATTGCCTAATAACATTATTTGGGCGCCTTAAAAAATTGCTCCTAAAACTAGGCAATTAACATTTCATAACTCAAAACGAAAACCAAAAAGAGTAAAGAATGAAACCCACCAAGAGCAGCGCAACACATTTCAAACGGGTCCCATTTGAAACTCGATATTTTAAAACGCGAATTATCAAAACGCGATACGGTACAAAACGTGATATTGTACAAAACGCGATATTTCAAAAAGCGATACAGTACAAAACGCGATATGATACAAAACACGATATTTCAAAACGTGATATTTCATATGCGATACGGTACAAAACGTGATATGGCACAAAACGCGATATTTGTTTATAGGAATTTAAAAATCGATAGGAGCAGGAGTTTAGGATCGGGGTATATCAGGCAGGTGAAGGGAAAATTTAATTTCAGTTTATAGGGATTTAAAAATCGATAAGAGCGAGAGTAAAGGACCTGGTTATATCAGGCGGGTCGCTGCTTTCCCGTCGCTTCGCAATGCACATTTTGTACCATATCGCGTTTTGTACCATATCGCGTTTTGAAATATCGCGTTTTGAAATATCACATTTTGTACCATATCGTGTTTTGTACCATATCACGTTTTGAAATGTCGGGTTTTGTAATATCGCGTTTTGTACCATATCTCATTTCGTCATATCTCGTTTCGAAATATCGCGTTTCGAAATATCGCGTTTCGCGTGGATCCCATTCCAAACAATTCACTCTACCGGCTGGATATGGGCATGCACACCAAGCAGCATAGGTCTATTTTTTAATTCAACCTGAGCAAGCAGTGTGGTGTCAAAAAATACTCTGTAGTCTAACCTGAGTAATTTTACTCGGCACACTGTGTTTTTATTTGTGAACTGTGCTTACACCGAGCATACTCGGTTCTTTAAATTTTACTCTGAACAGAATACCAGTGTACGAAGAGTATGCAAAGTAAACAATAAATTATTAGTCTATGCACACTGGATTATTTGGCACTGCACAACCTGTGCTCGGCGTACAATACCCAGGGCAAGCCTGCTTGCTCGGGTGTAATTAAAAAACGTACCCATAGTGTTATTTTTCGGACGAAAACAAAATTAATTGGTATGCACAAATGTGTATACTGGTCTTCAACTTACACATAATCCTATGTTTGACATACTCGTTTAATCGAAATTTACATACAACAATTGTGTATACGGGCCGGGAATGGGATAAGTACTATGTATTAACTTATCAAGAAATTATGTTATTGTTTATTAAATTTATTTTTGTTTCAGTTAAAAATTTATTTGAATTTTTGTCTTATAGATGACAAATGTATAAGAATCACAACAATTAGTTTTGAACATATGAGATTATTGATTTGCAAAAATCAATCTCGCGACGACTGATGTTGTATATTTACATTATATATATATATATATATATATATATATATA